>VYZM01018832.1:260150-295139 GCA_013398915.1 Dromas ardeola | reverse complement strand
GAGCCGGGAGCAGGGGATGGAGCTGAGAGCTGGGGACGGAGCCGGGAACAGGGGATGGAGCTGGGAGCTGGGGATGGAGCTGGGAGCTGGGGATGGAGCCAGAGCAGTGGACAGAGCCAGGAGCAGAGGATGGAGCTGGAGCATGGGATGGAGCTGGGAGCAGGGCATGGTCCCCAGGTACCATGGAGCAGGGGATGGAGCCGGAGCAGGGGATGGAGCCAGAGCAGGGGGGGCAGGGCATGGTCCCCGGGTACCAAGGGGCCCTTTGGCACTCGGATCCCCCTTGCACGGGTGAGGGATGCTGCCGGAGGAGCACATCTACGCACAAAAGTCCTGGCCCATGCTGGAAAAGTTATTTCGTGGCAGGAATGCTCACGTTCCTGGGCACAGCCCCCTTTCTGCTTCCACGGCTGAATTTATTTTCAGCCCATTGTGTCTGATGAGTCACAAATTTATAACTGGGGCAGATGGGACCGTTTTGACTGTAAAATCAAAACAATGGATGTCATTGCATTACACATTATTGCTATTAAAAGCTCTGTCGGGTAACTAAAATAGAGCCTGCTACAATAAATCACCTCCTACAAGCTTCCTCTGACTATACCGAAGCACCATGCCCGAAATGGTCACTCCAGAGCCGCACCAACAAATCAGCCTTTTATAGGGAGATGGATCTTTTCTGCGTGCTACTTCTGGCAGCGGTATGACCCACTACCGAAGAGCAAGGTTTTATTGCCGTGGGGAGCAACCAAATTACATCCCACCCGAGCCAGCACAGCCTCAGGAGCTTACGGACAGGGGTAGGTGAAAAAATGCATTGCCTTCATTTTTCCATTTGGGAAACTGAGGCAGGGAAACTCTGCTTGAAGGACATTTGCAGAGGAGGCAGGAACGGAGCTGACGCATATGAGGTTCAGTCCAGTGCCATAACTTCAAACGCATCCGTTCCTCTCAACATAATTGCCCTCTATACATGAAAAATACATGCACTTGGACCTGATAGAACTCTTAGACCAGGCCAATCTACAACGCTCAACGAAAGCTTTTCTTTTTGTCGCGGCATAGGGAAAAACTGATGCAAAACAACTCTGAAAGCAATGGAATTATTTCAGGGGTGAAGCTCCTCGCAGCGTACGAGCATCCTCCCTGGCGTCGTGGGCAGGAGGATGGCAGCAACGTGGGCTTGTGCCAGCGGACAACCTCAACGCGTGCCACTTGGTCTACCCTGCCTCGGCGGACACCAGCCGAGACGAGGTTTGCTATACTTCAATGAATATGGAGGCTTGTTTGTCAAAGGAGCAGGGACAGAAAAAATGCCACTAACAGTTCGTGCCAGGAGTAAACATCATTATGAACCTAATTTCCAATATTGACTTGAATTTCTTTCAACTACTTGTGTTTTTAAATTAAAAAAATGCCGGGGCAAGGAATAACGATGGCGGCATGTGTAATAGTCTGACCAAAGTTAAAACCAGCCGGCCTCCGAGGTCCTCTGTGCCCTCCGAACCGAGTCATTTTCTTTTGATCCTGAACCGAAGGCTTTTTCCCACCAAGCCACAAAGTGACCTTTGCAGGCTCTCGTTTGTGTTTATTTAAAAAACATTGGGGCTTGGAAGCTGGAATCTGTCTCAGAAGTTACATCAATAGCAAACTATTTCCTGGGATACGTCTGGAATTTAAAACCTCCAGTTTTTCGCCTGTCACTACCTTTTGGCAATATTTGCCACCGACTCGAGTGGGTGCTGACGCCGACCGAGATCACTGCCGCCCCTCCTGCCCTCGCCCGCAAGCCTGAAAGCTGCCAAAATTTAAATAAAAAATCTTCTTACGTGAAAATGTAGAGAATTTTAGCCCTTGAGGAAAGAGCTGGGTGGCCAGAGAGGAGAGGTCACTTCTCCCACCCTGCAGTTTGAAACTTCTCCCCATTCAGTGTCAATACCAGCCTGAAACACTTCCAAGCTGGTGGGCTGTTTACTTCAACTTTGGGAGTGTACGAGCTCCTTCCTGCATGGGAACTGCCATTATTCCTTAGTTTGAAAAGGAAAACAAGGCAAGGGACAGCTTGGTTACCAGCCATCAGGAGATCCCCATTACCCACCCCACTCCTCTGGATCTCCAGCCCAGGCTGAAGCTGATTTTAATCCTGAAAAAAACACAAGAACCACCCATCTTGCATTTCAGGAGGATGCTCTTAGCGATTCCTGGTGCAGACGACCCCATCCTGCGATGGCACGTGCTCCTCAGAAGACAGTGAAGTCACCCCATGAATGGTGCTGTCTGTCTACGGCGGCCAGCGAGCAACATGAATAGTCCCGTTGTACCCGGCTCCAACATCTCAGCACCCTTCCCACAGCAGGCGTCTTTCAGGCACAAAGTCTTCTCTACGACTCTTCCTTATCAAGCACACCCAAGGCTTCATCCTCACCACCTTCTAAGCTGGTGCCCGCTGCTGCCAGTGCCCTCTCAGCCCGCCCGCGGGGCAGACAGCTATTTATGGTGAATTCATACCCACGGGAAGCTCTCCATAACCCTGGGGAGATGCAAGGGCATATTGTATTTTAATGGCCTCATTTATTCTATAGCAACAACTCTCTGTCCCATATACTATATGCCGTACTATATAATAAGGAGCTTCACGGAGGAGGAGTAGTTTGCCAGCTCTTTGGGACTCCTCAGTGTTTACGGGTACAACTCTTGCAGCAACATAAACGGATGGTAGAGAAAACTCAGGAGGAGAAGACATCAGTCGTACAGTATTTGTTAGGAGAGATGGAGCTCTTCAAACTCCAAATGCTTTGAAGGCTCACAGAGAAGCCAAAACCTTGTGAAGACATCAGAAACGGGGCAGAGGTCCCCCCCCAAGTCTTCATTTATTACCAGGGCACTTACAACCGGCAGGAACCAATATCTCCCATCACATCTGTCAATTATTGCCAGCAGTGCTATGGCTTACATGCCACAAAGACGTTTCATCCTTTCTCTCCATGGCAAGTTGTATTTCCAAAACACTACAAGACCTTCCTCCATTTCCAGCCTCGGCTACCCCTGCTTGGTGTTAGTGCTGGGAACACGGCTGGGGTGGAGGTCATCTTCCCCCTCTGCTCTGCCCTGGTGAGGCCACATCTGGAGTACTGTGTCCAGTGCTGGGCTCCCGGGCTCAAGGACAGGGAACTGCTGGGGAGGGGAGAGCAAAGGGCTACCAAGATGATGAGGGGACTGGAACATCTCTCTTATGAAGAAAGGCTGAGGGAGTTGGGTCTCTTCAGTCTGGAAAAAAGACAATTGAGGGGGGATATTATCAATGTTTATAAATACTGAAAGGGTGGGTGTCAGGAGGATGGGGCCAGGCTCTTTTCAGTGGTGCCCGGCAACAGGACAAGAGGGAACGGGCACAAACTTGAGCACAGGAAGTTCTACCTCAACATGAGGAGGAACTTCTTTCCTTTGAGGGTGGCAGAGCCCTGGCACAGGCTGCCCAGAGAGGTGGTGGAGTCTCCGTCTCTGGAGACATTCAAACCCACCTGGACGTGTTCCTGTGCAACCTGCTCTGGGTGACCCTGCTCTGGCAGGGGCTTGGACTAGATGATCTCCAGAGATCCCTTCNCCCTGCCACTCTGTGATTCTGTGAAAATATATATATATATAAATTTTTTTTTTAATCTATATATAAAAAAATCATTCACTAAAAAAATAATCTGTAAAAAGGATAGCTGTGTTTGGAAATGCGTTAACGCAAATTAAAATCTCTCAGTGACAACCACATCAAAATTTTACAAGGCAGGAAACAGAATGGGCAAGAGAGAGCCAGGGCTCCTTTTGCCATCGCTGGGGATGATTTCAAATTCTCATTTGGGGCGGCCGTCGCTGGTGTGACAGACGTGTTGTGTCTCCCTTGCAGCTCCCCAGAGCCTGTGCGAGGGAAAGCAATGTGCTCAGCCAGCACACACACGCCGACACCAGGGCTGGCCCACGGCTCGGCTTCCCGTAGACGACTCAGACAAGCCACCGAACCCAGCGTTCCTCCAGCCATGAGGCATTTCGGCACACAACACCCCAAATCCTTGCAGGAAATGTTGACACAGAAATGTCGGAAAGTGGTGGATGTGGGAGATGGCAAGACCCCAGGTCACCACCACAGCAAGGTGTCCTTTGGAGAAGGATTGCAGCAGACCATGGGAGAGGAAAAGCAAGCAGGTGTTTCCCCACCACACGGCTTCTCTGGCAGACTCTGGGGTTTTATAGAAAATCCATTTTTCTCACCTAATATGCCCAGCCAGCTTCTCCTAGTGCCTTGCAAAGGGTGAAACCACCAGTTCCTGCCAAAATCAGCCCCACCAGGAGGACAGCTGGGGTCCAAGCCACCTCCCGGCACCCTTGCAACGTAACATTGCTCACCTCCTGTATGTTTTAGGTGCACCCACATCAGAAAACCAGCTCTCTGAGAAACCTCCCAGTTCATGGAAAAATCTGATCCCAACCATTTCTGATCACATCCCGCTGGTACGGACACGGTCCCCGGAGCGGCGAGATGGAGAGCGCTGTGCCTAGGAAGGAGACCGCATTGCCACGAGATTAATTAACACGCTGTCAGAACAACTGCTGGGATTTCAGAGGGTGGATGTTGTCCTCCTTGAGCTTGTGCTTCACACGGAAAGGGGAAAAAGAAGCTGAAGTTGGAAAGCAAGCCCAAGCCCTGCCCCGAAATGAGAGGATGGTTGATGTCCTCATTTTGAGGGGCACGCGGGTGGTCGGAGATGCCAGGCAGCTCCCCTGGTACCCAAACCCTCCTTGCGTGGAACTGGCCTCTTCGCATCTCACCCGCTTCCGGACACTTGGGATAATTAAATGACATTTCATCGTCACCCACTTGCTTGGGTATGACCCGCCGGGTTTATACCCAGTTCGAAGGCAAAGAGGCACAAAGCGGTGCGTTGGTGTGCATTTAGAAAGAGCAGAAGGATTTTTGTGGTGCCGTGGCTTTTTAAATTTGTTGCTGTTTCAACGACAACCATGTTCATGGGTTGGTTTCTGCCCAAAGTAGAGGCCTCTCTGGTTCAACGCCGTATGAGTAAATAAGAAGGGGAGGGTTAATACGGGCTCACCTCCCCGCTCTGAGCTCTGGGAATTGCTGAGAGAAGAGACAAAAACAGGATTCTGAGGAATTAAAGGCAATGTTTTCCGAAGTATTTTCCTTCCCAGCAGAACTTTATCGTTTAGGTCTCTTTCTTAATTAGCCCAGTTATGTGGCCATGTAATTGCTTCCAGGAGCGGCTCTCTCCCCTCCTGCCTGGCCGAAATATCCCTCCTGGTATGAAGAAAACATTTATTTCAGGTCAAATAATTTTTATTTTTATTATGGTACCAGGTTTCAGGCCTATAAACACATCTGGTTACCAGCACAAGCAAAAAATTAACCGATGCGATGCCAGAGCTGGATGCTGATCCAGCACCCCAGGCTCGGTCCCCAGCTCTACTCTTAGTGCCCAGGGGCTCCCGGCGTGCCCCGTGCCTCAGTTTCCCCATCTGTAAATTGAATGCTTTGAAGTCTACTGAAAAGCCTGGTTTTCCGTTGATTTGAATCACAAAGACCATCGCACACAAGCCATTTCTACCCCATATAAAGCCAGACTAGAGGACATGTACGGCCACATGGAGACCTTGCCATTATTTCAGCTCTTTGTCTGAAATCACCTAACACATTCCAAACCAACATCCTCCCTTCCAACCCAGCACATTCTATGATTCTATGATTCTAACTTTCCAGTCTTGTTCCTAGAGAGGCATTAAAAGCAGCCTGAGGGAATACCCAAACCTGCAGGGTTTTCTCCAGCATGCTCATCCCCCGCCGTCTCCTGCCGCCCACGAGGAATTAGCTGGTTTTCATGGTGTTCCCGTCCCGGGGAGGGCTCTGACCGTGTCCCACGCCCCGACAGCCCGCCCCACCAAAGGCAAGAATGCTCCCCATAACTTGCCTAATCCTGCTCGTCCCTCTGTGCCAGTCCTCCCACGCGGCGAGCAGCCTGCCAGAACTGCTTTTCATAACCGAAGAGCTATGAAAACCCTGGCCCTTGCACGGCTTTGCTTTAATCCCACTCTGCAACAGCCCTGCTGCCCCACAACCAGCAGCGCATCCCTGCCTCGGGAATCCACCCTCTGCCGTGAGTGCCCGGACCTGGCTGGCTTTCCTCCCTGGAAACCGGGAATGCTCCACAGGCTCCTTGAGCTGGATCCCGGTTGTGGAGTTGCTTGGTGACAGTGTTGTTGGTTGATTGTGATGGCAACTGCTGGGTGTTGGGCCACCCAGCCTGGTCCGGTGGGCGAGGAAGGGATGGCAGAGAAGGTGCCCATCGCTCTCGCTGCCACCAGCACCGGGGAAGATGCTGCACCCAGGCAATCCCTTCCCCTTTCCTACAGGGCTCGTGGCTCGCAGCAGGGGGCTTTGGGATTCTTCCCTTATTGTATCGGTTCTTGCGGAGGATGAAACACCCCGACAACTATTTTTGTCCAAACTCATGCTTTTTGTCTAAACTCAGGATGCTCAGGCATCGCTTTCTCGCTTTGGAAGATTTTTTTGATGTGGAGGACAGTAGCCAGAGAAAATACAACTATTCCTTAACGTTTTCCAGGAACAAAGGCTGAGCTGCTTTCAGATGTACAAGTGATTAGATTTTTGTCACTCTTGGGTCACCTGGGACAAAGCCATGGCTATCCAAATTATAAATGCACATCTGGGCTCAGCATCCACCGGAGGGAAAGGGAAGCACCTGCCAACCCCCCAGCATCTCCCCAGCCTCTATTTCCCAGCTGACAAACTTTCCCCCTTGGTCTGATGTGATGGAGAAGCTGGCTTTGCCCCACAGCATCCTCGAAGGGCACGGATGCCATGCCGGGAATGCCGGCGTCGAGCTTCGGCACCCTGCAGGCAGGGCCAGCAGCTCGCGGCTGCCCCAGGGATCCCACCTGCCGAAATATTTTGGTCAGATTTGCCATCCGATACAGCTGGGGTTTGTAAAACTTCCTGGATAGGCTTAGCCTAACTGCTGAAGCACTCAGTTGTTCCCGCTGGGATAATTCAATGTTAACTCTGCGGTTGTAATCCGCCAATTTCAGGCACATCTACTGCAGGGGAAATGCATGTGTGTGTCTCATGTCTCTGGGTGAGGGTGTCCATCCGTGTCCTTCAAGAGCCTCACTGGAGCCTCGAGGAAGAAACTGAAGGGCAGAGATGCTGGAAAACACTGATCCAGCCCAGTCGTGAGGGGCTGCTTCAAGCCTCAAGGTCCCACTGTCCCCTCATCGTGTCCCCTGTCCCACAAGTGGCCAGGGTGCAAGGCTGGGAGGGACCGAGGAGGGAGTCAAGGACTGCACTGTGCCACCCATCAGACCTCCCAAAAAATGGAAACCAGAGCCCGTATACTCTCCTCCTTCCCTATCCATCACATGGACCATCTACAGCAGCACAAAAAGCGCCTGCAGGCACTCTTCCCAGAGGCGGTGACCTCCGGCAGAGCCCCCACGCAGCATCAGGACACTGCGTGGAGAGCAGGGTCCGCACCTCCCTCCTGCCAAACAGCTTCTGCCGCATAGCCCCCAGCCCTTCTCCCGAAATTCCATTACCAAATGCATGTGCCCTGGTGACACGCTGCTGCTTTTAGCACCCTGGCTATTTCGTACCCACAAGCATTTGTTCGTGCCGTCCCCGTTCGCAGCCCGTTTCTGTTTACTGCTTCTCTTCCACATTTCCACTGACGGCTGAAAATCGTGAAGCTCACTTGGGATTAACCTGCTGAGCAGGATTTAAGAATGGCTTGCAAGTGGTTAGGGATTTGGGGAAGAGACGACACCCCAAGGCTGCTGAGTGGGACAGAAAGCAAGACCCCCTTCGGAGTGCATGGGCTGTGGGAGCTGGTGGCCCAGATCCTGATGGTCCAGAGCGGTTTCCAAGCGGGATTCAAGGCTTTGGGGCTCCCTGAGGATGCTTGAGGAGAGCAACCTGCCGGGTCTCACTGCGCATTCATCCTCCTAAACCTGGGTCGTAGGTGGGTTTGTGTTGGTCCTTCTTTACCCATGTATTAGCCCCTAATTCACAAGTCCGACAGCCAGATGTCAAGATTTGTTAGATCCTCCACCTGTGCTGGGTGCACCCCCATGCCCCACAGGGTCCCCGCCGTGGGGACGTGGGATGGAGAGCCTTCCAGCACAGGACCCAATGTGGGGACTTGGCCATCTGGGTTGCTCTTTTTGAGACTCTGTGTTTTGCTGAGGCCAAGGCCAACCCAAAGAGATGGGTTAAGGATGCGACCCCAGCCTGCAGTTCAGCTCCTTGGAGAAGGGACTGAGCCAAGCGCACAGCCATGCCCTGCCTGTGAAGCCTTGTGCAGACCTTGGCGTGGACTTGGAAGGGCTCAAGATGAGCTACATCTAGTGCCGAACTCCCTATGGGCACCAAGGGAGCCAAGAAGGAGTATCCCTGGGCTTGCAAGGCTGGAAGAACAGCTACAAAAACAGCTTTCCAGGCCCCCGGCACATGCCTTTGATCCCCCGAAGTCTGCAGAGCAGAGCACTGTCAACAGAATCATCTGGACATGATGCCCCATCCACTCAGTGCTGTGCTGGGGCAGCATCCCCACCAGTGGGGTCCATCTGGGAGCCTGCCCTACCTGCCACACTGCCTCCATGCCCTTCATTTGCAAAGGCTGGCAATTAAAGAGCAGAAAATTGCAAGAAGCCTTTGGAAAAAAAGGGGAAAAAAGGCTTCATTGGCATTTGCAAAGATAAACTCATTAATTCTTTTAATGAGGGATCAAAGCCTCCCAGTCTTCCATGGCTGTTACCATGGGAAGATTGCTCCCCGCTCCTCCATGCTCTCCTCTGGTGCCCCTGTGAGATGGCCCAGCACAAAGTGATGAGCAAAGAGCAGATGACTTCTGCTCTGCTCTCCCAGTACTTCCGAAACGTTCATCTTACCACAGTAACCATGGCGCAGGCTCTCAGAATAGCCAGAGGAATAAAAATAGTCCCGTCCCTTTGATCTTCTCCCTTTGTTCAGCACTGAGCACTCCAGCAGATGCAGCTGGGGCACACGTGCACCGACCCATCACACCGAGGCCTTGCAACTCATTCAACATTTTGGTCCCACCCTGAAAGGTCTGGATCACCTCCACCTCCTCCCGAGGTGCTGAGCAGCGTGTCCAGGGGGATACAATGGGCACGTTCAGCAAGGCCAAACCACTGGTCATGGCAAGCAGACATCCCAGTGGGCAACCAAACCAAGATGCTCGCTTGCCTGTGCACAACCAGCTCTGCGTGGGATTTTGTTACCTGTGCACCCACGCAACCACATATGCTACTAACGTGTTCCCATGCCAAATTGCCCAGACGCTACAAAACCCCTGCGATATGCGAACGTGACCCTTTGCACGGCTCCTCATCAACCTTTGCACACATGCCTGTGTGTGCATGTAAACCCCCATGGGAAATACAAATGCAAGTTACGCTTTGAATTTCCAAATACAGCCCCAGAAAGTGCCATCGGAGGAGAAAATCATAGAATCATAGAATGGTTAGAGTTGGAAGGGACCGTAAAGATCACCCAGTGCCACCCCCCTGCCCTGGGCAGGGACACCTCCCACCAGCCCAGGTTGCTCAAAGCCCCGTCCAGCCTGGCCTTGAACCCCTCCAGGGATGAATGTGGAGGATTATTCTGGGCACTGCTGGGCACATCGAAAAAGGAGCATCCCATTCCTCAGCCCCAGTGCCTGTACTTGGGGATGCACCATGAAATAGTTTGGGTTGGAAGAGACCTTTACAGGTCATCTAGTCCAATCCCCTTGCAATGAGCAAGGACATCTTCAACCAGATCAGGTTGCTCAGAGCCCCGTCCAACCTGACCTTGAATGTTTCCAGGGATGGGGCCTCTACCACCTCTCTGGGCAACCTGGGCCAATGTTTCACCGCCCTCAGCGTAAAACATCTCCTTTGTCCTTCTCTTTTCCCCAGCCACTCTGCACCGTGGGCTTTCCGCCTGGTCAGCCTATTTCCACAGCCCATCCGTGACCTCCTCTCACGCCGGTGGGTTATTAACGGAGCCTCAAGGAACACTGCGGTCATCAGCGTGCGGTGCTGAAGGCAGTTTTCACGTGCTGGTTTTAAAGTGAGGAACCACCTGGGAACAAGCGGTGAAACCGCTTTCTGAGCGTGCTGGGGGGGGCATGGCCACCACTCCGCATTGCTCCCAATTTGGGGACAGTCACCTTCGTCCCCTCCCGGCAGCAGCAGCTCATGGGCTCTGTGCCCGTAGGCTCCAGGCAGGGGTGGGAAGGCGGGCGTTGAAGGGGCAGCTTTGCCCTCCCTGCCGCTGGTTTTGAGGCAATTTGGGTCTTTTCCAGGCTTTGGTTTGCTGGGAAACCCCCGCACGGGCTTGAGGGACGTCCTGCACCGCACACAGAGGTGAAGCAACCAGCGGCTCCTCGTACAGAGAGAATTAGGAGGGGGCAATTGTGCTATTCCAGCCTGCGGCCAGTAAAATATAGTAACACATGTAAGTTGTTTTTACTGCCTGTCCTACTTACTAGCTAATAAAATAAGCTTAGCTTATTAAACGTTGCTGGCATGGCTTATCAAAAGACGAGAGCAATGCCTCGCATTTTTCCCCTGCAATCACCCAAATATGTGATTCCCTCACCCTTTTTATCCTCTGAGCTCCTCTGGAGGAGGAGAAGCCAATCTCTTCCTCCAACACCGCTGCACGCCTTCAAACTCCCGCTGCACTGCCAAGCATGAAACACCACAAAAACGCACGGAGAGCATTGGATGTCACGCAGCTGGGGAACGGCAAGGGGAGAAACCCCACGGTGGTTTCTCCATCCCACCTGATGAATTGCTGCCAGCAGTTCCCCTGCGAAAAACGAAATGGAGCACACGGGGACACCTCGCGCCAGGTGGGCTTTGCTGGCCGCGGCTGTACAAATAGCGTAAGGAAAATCAGGGCAGATGCTCCTGACACGGTCACCTCTGGGATGAAACGGAGCAGAAAGCGCAGAAGACGACCACATCGAAGCGAAACCGTGGGGAAAGTTTTCTAGCCGTCAGAAGGTGACAGCCCACCCTGGGAGGTGGCCAGGGCGAACCCCCTGGGATCTTCAGATTCCCCACTGTCTCCATCCCACGCAGAGCTGGTGGTGTCGTTGACTTTATGACTATAAATTACTGATCTGGGAAATGTCATAGAATCACAGAATGGTTTGGGTTGGAAGGGACCTTAAAGATCATCTCGTTCCACCCCCCTGCCCTGGGCAGGGACACCTCCCACCAGCCCAGGTTGCTCCAAGCCCCGTCCAGCCTGGCCTTGAACCCCTCCAGGGATGGGGCAGCCACAGCTGCTCTGGGCAACCTGGGCCAGGGGCTCACCCCCCTCAGAGTGAAAAATTTCTTTCTAATACCTAATGAAATGTCAAATCATAGAAGTGCAGAACAAGCAATGTTATGAGCGCGAAATGGAAACGCTGCTCGCACTGTCCTTTGGTTCAGCCTCCGGCTTTGGCTCTCGCTAAAGTCCCGTCACTCGGTATCGCAGGGAGAGGAACCTGGGGGGGGCAAAATCCTCCCCGAGGCGCACTTCAGATCTGTTATCTGGCTTTGCACGGCAGATTGAAGAGGGAGGTTGTGCTCTACGTTTGCAACTGAAAATGAAACGTGATAACATCTCCGGAGTGGAAAATTACAGAGGCTAAGAGCAAGCAAAGCCCGTGGCGGTACGAATCCGGCTCCTGACGGAGCCAGGCTCAGTGCCTCGGGCTGCGGCCTTCACCTCACCACCGCAGGCACGCGGCTCCTCTCTCCTGAACTCAGAAACTTGGGGTTTAACATATTCCTGCTTGAAATGCGTGCCAGGAGGAAAAAACGACAACGACGGCCTCAGCGTGCAAAAATCGGCGCAGAACAGAAATGCGGGAATTTATTAAAGAAATTTGTTTGCAGGGGAAAGGGTTTTCTGCTCGGACAGAAGGACACGCTTCCCCATGGCACCGCCGTTACTCTGCACACCGCAGACCCACCTCGGGAGATGCTAAAGGACTTTTTAGCGAAGCGGAGAAAAGCATCGCCGGCTGCAGGGACGGCACTGCCGCCTCTTACCTGCGTCATCTTGGCGAGGTCCAGCGAGGGCCGTTGCTCCTGGACCTCCTCCGGTCTCCGTCGCTTGACCCCGACTTTTTTGTCGTTGAGGACGCAGGGCTGGGAGCGGCTGCGGGAGAGCCCGCCGGCCCGTCGCCCCAGCTCCGGCGTGGAGGCGGGGGTGCTGCTGGCCGAGGGCGGGCAGTACTCCGAGGAGGAGAAACGGTCGTGCGAGCAGGAGAGGGACCTCTGCATGTCCACCCGGTCTCCTCCGCGCCCGCCGGCGGCCGATTTCCTGGGCTGGCATCCCAGCCGGCTGCTGAGGGCGGGATGCTCGCCGGAGAGCGGGTTGGACCGCGACGGCAGGCTGAAGCTGGAGCTCCTCTGCATGGTGGCGAAGCCGTTGGAGTAGCGTTGCATGCTCCCACCACTGTAACACCGCCGCTTCTCAACCGGCGTCCAAACCTTCGAGCCTAAGGGTCTCCACGAGGTGCCGCAGATGGACATTTCATCGGAAAACGAGAGCGAGCGGCACTGGCGCTTGCTGGGGGGGGCCGCGGGGTTGCCGTGGGGGTCGCTGAGGCTGAGGTCTTTGATGAGGTTGGTGACGGAGCAGGTGCTGGCCGTCTCCCTCGGCCAGCGCGAGCCCTCCTCGCCCTTGTCCGACAAGCAGTCCCAGATGCTGGCGCCCGGCTGCTCCAGCTGAAGTGGACATTTCCTGCTGAGATCTCTCCATCTGTCATTTTCTGGTTCAGAAAGGAGGAAAAAAAAACAAAACAAAACAAAACACACAGGCACAGGCGTTAGCGTTAATTAATTCTGCGATTTGCTTTCTACGTCCATAAACAAAAAGAGTAGCATATGGGACGTTTTCCAGTACAAATTAATTAACTCCTGGAATATGGTTTTCCGAACTGCCAGCAGAGCGGCTGCTGCAGCATAGATGGAGAGAGAGACAAAATGATAATCGCAGCAGGAGCAAAACTGCTAGAAGAAGATAAAAACATGCCTTTGAATATCCAGATTGCACTAGCTAAGGGAAATTCCACATTATAAACTGACATGGCCATCGCCTTATCTCTTGTGCTAAATCGTGTCTCAGATGCGTGCGGTTTGTCCTGGGCTCCACAATCAATAATGGCCCGAGAGGATCACACTAACTGGAAATGAAGAGCACAAAGCTGTCGCACTGCTGGGGCGAGATGGACAAAACACCAGAAAGGAGGTCAGAGAGAGTGGTTGGGACGGTCCTACCAGACAAGGCAGCGCACCCCAGGCATCGAGCTGCCTGTTGTGGCACGGAAATACCAACAAGGTCATCAGAGCCTACAGGAAACCAAAAGCCATCCTGACACCCACTGGGCTGTCTCGCTCTCAGCTGTCCCAAAGCTAAAACAGTATTGCTCCAATGAAGCCAATAAAACTGTATCCCCACTAAGGCTCCGAGCATCCCTCCCAAACTGACCCAAAGATACGGCATTTAACAAAAGTTACGGCTCACACCGTAAGCTCTAGCATCATGGAATCATAGAATGGTTTAGGTGGGAAGGGACCTTAAAGATCATCTAGTTCCAACCCCCATGATAAACCTCCAGTGGTTCTTTGCGAGACCCTGTTCTTAGGTCCCTGTTGTGAGGCCATCGCCTGTCTCCCCTCCGTCCCCCGAGTCCAGGGCCAGCTGGGTGCTGTGGCGAGGTGTCCCCCTGCCCGGTTGCCCACTCGGAGCGGGAAGGTGCTATGGGAACCGGGTACCCACACCCTCTACGCTTCTGCAGCAACCCTGGCTTGTATTAGAAACAGTGTGACCAGCAGAAGCAGGGAGGTGGTTGTCCCCCTGTCCTCCGCACTGGAGACGCACCCCCTCGGGGATANTCCAAGAGAGATATCGAGGCGCTGGAGCGAGTGCAGAGGAGGGCAACGAAGCTGGTGAAGGTCCTGGAGAATCAATCTTATGAAGAGCGATTGAGGGAGCTGGGACTGTTTAGTTTGAGGAAGAGGAGGCTGAGGGGAGACCTCATCACTCTCTACAACTACTCGAAAGGGCATTGTAGAGAGGTTGGTGCTGGTCTCTTCTCACAGGGAACTAGCGATAGAACAAGAGGGAATGGCTTCAAGCTGCAACAGGGTAGGTTTAGACTAGACATTAGGAAAAAATTCTTCCCAGAAGGAGTGGTCAGACACTGGAATAGGCTGCCCAGGGAGGTGGTGGAGTCCCCATCCCTGAATGTGTTGAAGAGTCGTTTAGATGTGGGGTTGGGGGATACAGTGTAGGGGACAGCTTTGTCGAGTGGGGTTGATGGTTGGACTTGATGATCCCAAGGGTCTTTTCCAACCTGAGTGATTCTATGGTTCTGTGATTCTGTGAGCTCTTCTGCCTTGAAAATCCCAGTTGTACCTTGCACAGCCAATTGTTTGCATTTCTGCAATAAACAACGTCAAAGCATTTATTTAAAGGAAAAAATCGCTTATTAGGTTGGCTTTTTAAAAAAAAAAAATACATTTTTTTAACATTTTCTGCCTCTCTCTTTCATTTAGCTTGTTTACATGGGAAATTGTTCCCCCTGTAAATCTGGCTGGCATTAACACACAGCAGAAGAGAGGGGGAGACCTGTTGCGTGGTTTTGGGATCGCCATAACAAAAATTCCTTTTATCAGATGGGTTTTGCGGCACCCGGGTAAAACTCCAAGAAACCTGCACCTCCGAAGTCTGCGGGCTGAAATGTATATGGCTGTGGAAGGCTGCAAACCCAGCTGCAGCCCGGAATCCCGCTGATGACTGTGTTGAAAGAGAAGATTAAGGGTGACGCTCTCATTCCCGCACAGGGTCCCGCTGACGATGAAAGAACAAAGCAAAGCAGCACCAAGGTTTGGTTCCCCTGCGCGGGCGAACGGAGCTCTCTGCAGATACGCCGTTGACGCTCAACAGGAAAACCATGGTAGGACAACCCCATCGGCTGCGGCAATGGAAAAAAGTAATCACCCGACAGACCTCCTCTGGTGACTGTTTTTGTCGTCGGCTGCTGCGAACGGAGGCAAACCGTGCTCGCTAACCGTTGCTGCGAAGTTTCAGATGATGGTATCTAACTCGTGCAATATTTTTTTTAGGGGGTTTGGGGTTTTTCTACAAGGGCAACTGAAGGATGAATTAGAAGCCGTACCCAGCTCGCAGCTGTAGGTACCAGCCTGACAGGGAAGATGCAGCAGCGCAGAACACTTCCGACCAAGGCTCGGTTTCAAGTCAGGAGGGTCAGATTTGGGGGCCCCTACACCCCTCGTGGCCAGTTTTCCCATTTCTCCCTGCATCCAGCTGCCACCGTAACAGCTCCAGCCACAACCAACCTGGCTCTACCCTCAATTACCACCCTGGATTTCAACTCCCACCCTCCTCCTTTTAATACACACAATGAAAAGTGAGAAACCCGTGCTGAACAACTACATCTATGTTTAGATCTTTATTATTTCCCCCCCCTCTCCATATCATGCTGCCAGCAGAGAGATTCCTTAGGTCAAGTCAGCAGACAAAAGAAACAGAAATAGAAGCTGATTTTTCGTGGCAAGCTGCCACCATCCTCTGGCCTGAGACGTCCCACTGTACCGAAGGCCTCGGTGAGGAGGATACGGGACACCTTCCTCTTTCGCCCCTGCTTCGGCACAAACAGCTATAAATCTTCCAAACCTTGCAAAGAGACCGGTAATCACACCGTTATCCCCAGCACCAGCTCGGGGTTCTTTGCTTTTCCCCTTGCACCGAGAGAGCTGGTTTTTTGGGTAGGACCCTGGCAAAGCCTGCACCGCCCCCCTCCAACCCCCCCGATCGGTCCCAAATTACCCGGATAACCCAGAAAATAGTTTTTTCAGTGCAAATAGAAAACTGTTCGCCCCAAAACAAATCGAGAATGGGGTAGTCTAAGGGCTGAGGGTGTAATTAAAGGACTTGGGAAAGCCTTATTGAGGAAAAACAGCTGGTTTTCTGTTCAGTTTTTTAAGACTGAGATACGCAGCCTGAGCAGGCTGATAACGATAATTGCAGCGGAGCCATTAATACGGCTGCAGTTAAGCGTGTATTAATTTTCTTACATTGCAAACCTCAGCTCCGTTTACCCCGAGGCAGTAATTTGTTCCAGGATAAAACCCACCATGAGGACCCCTCGGTTTGCTTCGCTGGAAAACTCTCCTTTTCCTATTGGATAAATGACAGGAGAACATTTACAACCAGAGCACGATGTAACTGTGGCACGAGGGGCTCTTCCCCGGCTTAAACAGGTCCTTCTTGTCTTTCAGTGTCCTGGGATGAAATCGCATCTTCCTTTTGGATTTTAACTTAAAGCTGCAAAAATAAAGACTTCAAGCCACTTGATGAGCCCATCCTGCAAATTTCTTCCGCGATGTTTTGATCTGCAAATCCGCATTTCCAGGGTGAGGCGACACGCAGTGAATGTTCTGGCACCTCTTTGGTTGTGAAATAGCTTTCCGGCTCCCAAGACACAGAGGGGTGTTATCGGCAGCCTGGGGACAACTGAATTTCTCGTCCTGCTCTCTCTGGCCACGGCAGCAGGAGCCTGAACCCTCTTAAAAACCACGCACGAAGCAGCAAGAAATTCAGGCCAGCATGAAGCAGCATTAAATTCAGGTTCCAGCTGCAGCGTCCAGGCTGCCCAGCATCAGGGGGACCCAAACCCGAACTATTTCTGCTTTCCAAAGCAGAGCTGAGATAGTTAGCTCTGATCCAGCCCTGGCTCCTGCGTTGCCCCCCAGCCTGCACGTCTTCCCACCACCCTGCCCGGCTCCGGGACAGTTTGGTGGCAGAGCCATTTACCCCGGGGTGAGGGGAGCAGGGGGGGAACAGCCCTACCAAGGATGCTCCGGGAGGGAGATGTTGGGTGACAAAGAGCCGGAGCACTCAGGGTGCGGGTGAAGAGTGGCCGTCACTGCATCTGCTCTCCACGAGCAGGACTCGCCGGGCTGGGCAAGTGGCAACAAGCCCTCACATGTCCCAGGCTCTGCCTGCCAAGCCACCCTCACCTGGTTTATTTTCTGCGTCTCCTATTTTCAGAGAAAAGCCAGAAGCCGCCTGCATGCGAGCAGGGCTCGACCCACCCTGGGACCATCGATAACCTGCTCAAACACCACCAGCACCGCTATCTATTCCTACATTTCCTTTCAGGCAAAACCAAGATCTTCACTTTTAAGAGTGAAGATGAACCCTTACAACATCCATCTCTTCTCCCCAGAAACCTCCACCGCATCAAAAGAGCCCAGTGGTCCAGGGCACGAGGCACTTGCAGGCTGAAGTCACGTCCCAAAATCAAGGAGAGGGGTGTTAAAATCCTCCAGATATCCCCGAAAGCTTTGCACAGGTCCCCGGAGAACGGGATCCACCCTGAAAGCATCGCAGCCAGGTTTCCAAACGCCGAGCTCCAGGTTTTGCAGGAGCAGTGCATGGACACGCCAGGCACCTCACAGCTTTGGGATGGTCACAGGCTTTTTAAAACGACTGCTGTGCTCCTCCGGTGACACAGAGTAAATTTTAATGACCACATTCATAACCACAGAGAAGGGTGTAAAACCAAAACGCTGACACGACTTTAACTACAGCGACACAAATGTGCTGCTATAATATTTTTACAGTTCCTTTTTATACATAATGCATGATCCTTCTGCTCAAGTTTCCTCTACGTTCTTTTCCCATGAAATAATTTACATTAATACATAATTTATTACGGCAACTTGTAAAGCAATTAGGGGTTTCAATCAATTTTTCTTCTCCTTTCTGCCAGATAAATTCTGTTTGGATCCTAACCCAAACATTTCTCTTCACACGGGTGCGCATCCAATTCCCTTTTTTCCCTGTGTTGTCCAAGTTCGAATTTCAGTCTCCCGGTATCCATGCACGGGGGAAAAGGCAGCCAGCATTTTCCACTGCCCCCTCTTTATGTTCGAGAGATGATTTCTAAATGTGGAACAAATTTAATGGTTGTAATTAGCTGACGGCAGTGCCACAGAGCCTTCCCAGCACACAAATAAGATTAAAATATGATGCGCGGAGCCGTGCTTCATCGGGAAAGGAAAACAACAGCCCCCAAACCCACTGCTGCAGAATAAACTCTCAGGAAACACACTGCGGGCTCCTCGTGCCAACAGCCTGCACGGGGGAGGGAAACTCCCCACCTTGACGGCGAAATGTGCCCTGCTCTTCAACGCGATCCCCTGGCGAGGTCTCCCCGCTCCAGCTACGCCTCCTTGGCTTCCCCTGCGCCGCTTTTCCTCCTTGTGGATCGACTGTGCTTGACCATGCGCCGAGATGCTTTTCTACACTGATGGCTTTCCAAAATAACACCGAAATCCCAGGAAATTCAGAAAGAGGAGGCCTGCAAGCCCTGCACTGGGAGCTTTTGGGATGCGATGGAGGGGCATCACGCCCCATGAACTGGGTTTCCTCCTGGCTCCTTGGCTGTCCTCCATCAGCCACACGGCTGGAAAAGTAATTTCCAGGGAAGGGGTGTGCAAGACGAGACCCAAGGCTGCCATGCCCCAGCCCACTTGCCTCTTGGACCGCTGGCATTGCCCAAACCATGCCGGCAGAGGAGCGTGCCGAAGGAAGCAGGAGCTGACCTTCACGCTCCATCCATCACCCCACTCTACCGCAGCACCCTACAGGGACAAATTCTGTGGGTGCTTCCAAGGGGAAAAGCAAATGATGGTTACTTTTAAAAGAGCTTCTCACAGAAGATGTATGCAGGCTCCATCCCTGATGGGCTCATCCCCTTCCCTCTCACAAGCCGGGCTGTGCGTGCAATGCCCACCGCGCCGGGACTCCAATCCTGCGGCCAAGGCGACTGCGCTTGCAAGCACCTTCTCACAGCCTCAATAAAACCCTGCCCGTAGCTTGCCTCAAAAATAATTTATTTCTTGCTTACACAAAAACCGGGAGGCCACAGCTGTCGGCACACACCCGCTGACTTTCTCTTAGAAGGCTGGACTAGTGCAGCCGCCGGCGCTACTGATTTAGAGGTTGAGTGCTGCTTATACACCCGCGCAGGAAAGGTTAAGCAATAAAATACTGTAAAATTTCTTCTGCCATCCATCCAAAGACAGAAAAATGTCAATACAGAAAGTCAAAAGCAATGCCCCAACTTTCTAATATGCCGCTTTCTTTCTCTAGCACGTTCACTGTTATTTTCATGGGGAGGATGTGACAGAGCCCACAGGGGAAGAAAAGGGAAAAAAGGGGGGGAAAAAAAACCCTATCCAACAACAGGACATTTCTTAAAGTACCAGATGTTTCAAGGGCCCATCAAGGAGAAGGGAAAAAAAAAATTGTTAAATTTACAGTTTTAGGCATTTCATCTTTAATCTTCCTCCCAGCAAAGGGTTATATAAAGATAAAACCAATCTTTTTAGTAATATTATCATCATCACACTGGCAGGAGTATTTCTTATAAATCAAAAAATCAAAAGATTATTTAGGTCACCTTGAGAGGCTGATCTAACATTGCATCATCCAACATATCAAGTCTGCAATAATGTTTACTCATATATGGAGTTATATGACAATCTGTAATCCATTTTCAGATTCTCGTGGTGTTTAGTACCTTAGGAGGCATCTACATCTAAAATGCGTGGGCTTCAGTTTACTCTTTTTCCCCACATTATGTCATGGGTAAGCAGAAGCCCAGCTTTGCCATCTTGGCTCAGCTGGGTTTCTTGGTCATGGTGCGTTACACACCCCTTGGAGCTTTGACCCAACTTCTTCCTTCTCCTTCCTACAGATAAATGGTCATGAGCCAATGCCTGTGGGAAGCTCCAAGTTTGGATGATGGTCCATCCAAGTTTGGATGAAGCTCCAGGTTTGGATGATGGTCTCCCCAGCAGGCTGGCAGAGACCGGGCTTCCCTCTGCCCCACTGTCCCACGGCCACCAGGACCAGCCATGAGCTGCCTTCCTGACCAAAGGTGCTCTGACCCCCAAGGGCAACCAGGAAGACCCTGTGCTAAGACCCTCAGCCTCTTCTGACCAAAAAACCCAGAAAATTCAGTCACCTTTCCTCCATCCCCCTGACATTGCACATGGGTCTACGGCTCTTTGCCTCCCGTTGGCTGAGGTCCAAACTTCACCGTGTTTATATATCTTAGTGCTCTCCACCAACAGAGACGTGGCCCTTTGACCCGAAATATTCTCCCAATTTCACATTTGGTGCCATTATAACCGTGGGACTTATTTAAAACATCAAGCAAGTTTTGATGCTGGATTGGTCTGTGATCCTGGCCCATGTTTGGAGACATCGAGAAGAACATTTTTGAAATATGCCTAAAATTAAACCCAACCAACCAATGCCCTCGCATGCTGGAGAGCCTGGCTGCTCTTGACTAGGCATGACAAAGACCCTCACGTGGCAAGCTGTGGTCAACAAGGTGGGATTCATTTCCCTCAGAAAGAGGATAATTTGGCAGCCAAGGAAGACTCAGAAGGCTTTGTAAGAGCTCTTAACGACAAGCTGCTTTTCAATTAGGCGCAGACTCTTCGTATCTGCTGAAGAGCCTGCCAGTGCCACAGCTCAAGACAAAACCATCTGACTGGGTTTCTTTGTTCCTCACTCATGTTTGACAGGCAGGAGAAAGGGACTGGGTTGTCTCTACCCCTTCTTGACTTTGAAGCTTGGGACTTTCCTCTGAAAAAATCCAAATGCTTTCCGTCTTCCCCTGCCGCCCGCCATGACTGGAGTTATCGGAGTGCTTGGGAAATATCTCCCCTCAATGCGTGTGCTCGGCTCCCGTTAACACTAATGAGAGTTGCGTCCATGAAGAAAAAGGGCAGCCTCTTTGTCTGTAAAGTACTGGCTTTCATACCAAGTAGCTTGGCTCAAACTTGACCTACAATTTTAATTGGGTTTTGAGACTTCGCCTAGTGACCAGCTCCCCCCCCAACAAAACCCAAAGAACACAATATATTGGCACATCCTCCAGCACTATCAATTTTTCCAAGGCACCAATTTTCCAACCAAGGCACCAATCCCCCATCAATTCTGGTGGCTGTTTGGCATAAAAATTGATAGCAAACTCTGACATGAAAGATATTAAACATCCTATACCATGGTTATTGTCAAAGGCCAAAAAAAAAAGATGTTTTCCTTATTGTTTGAGCCTGTCCAAACCAGTGCCAAGTGGTAGAACATTTTAGTGATAATACTGATATTTATTACTTGCACCATACAAACAGTCAAGAGCCACAGTTATGGGCTGGATACTCAAACACAATCTCAAACCCAAAATAATTATAATCATCTCAACTGTACGAGTTACTCTAAAAATAAGCAGACATAGCAAAGCACTGAGGAGGGGAAGGAGATAAGCAAATGACTCAGCAATGGCAACGGGGCAGGACAACCGCCTCTGGGAAGGAGGGTGGCATGGGCGTGACGGCCGCCACTAGTGGGTGGTGGGGTGGGTGCCCCTCCGTCCCCACGATGCAGGGCAGGTGGGTGGATGCCCACCCTAGGGTCTGCAGCGGAGTGTTTTTTGGAGAGATCCAGCTATTCAGGACATCTTCCCACCCATGGCTATAAGGAAGCAGGAGCAGAGGTGGAGTAAATACGGACAGAAGTTTCTGTTACTTACCCATCACGCCGCAAGAGAAGAGGGTAGGTCCTTGACTCATCTTTGGAGTGTGCTGCAAACGACCAGAAAAACTATTCACTTCTCGCAGACTCGACCTGGGCACCAGAAACCACCCTGCCTCCAACCTCGGCGAAGCTGCGCGGCACCCGGCCGGGAGGAGAGCCTCGGGCGCCCACCACGGTCCCCTTTTGGCATGGACTGGGGGACAAACTCAGTCATGTTTCCCTCAAGGAAATCAAATTTAATTAAACGCTGCAGAGGGTCAGTGGCGAGGCCTGAGCTTGGAGATCATGGCTCCTGTGCCTAGTCCTTACCCACGGGAATAGCCACAGCGAGGTCCCCACCTCTGGGACCCAAAACACCGGAGAAACTAAACTGGGAGCTGCAATTCGGCAGTAATTCTGCATTGGACAAGAAAGAAGCAGCAGTGGTATCTGAACCCCATCCAAGCCCATTAAGGCCTCCTGTCTAGGTACAAAGCAGCTATTTGGGTTTTTTTTTTAAACTTATATTGTGTTTCTAAGGCAAAGTGTCCCCACCCCAGCACTCCTGGGGAGTCTGCGTTTGGATTGTGCTGATTTGCACTAAAAATAGGGGAAAATGCCACTATATGGGTACAAAATAATCCTGCATGCTTTCTGCACTCTTTTTTTCCCCAAGAATTTTCCTCTTGACAGTGTGAGAGTCATCATCAGACTTCTAAAAATGGCCATGGACAGTTTTATATACAATAAATCAATATGTCATCTGCAGCTACGTGCCATTTCAGCTATGTCTGCAATAACACGCTTTCATACTAATTGTTCTTTTATTATCCCCCGAAATATCCATATTCTGCTTCTGAAAGGCCTTTCCTGGCAACACCATCCCCTCTGACCAAGCCTTTACATCGTCTGGGGGAAGCACCAGCACGACCTCCCTGTTCATCTGCGCTGGCATGGCTGCATTTCATCTGGCGTTAGGCCACCAGGGTCACATCTTCTCTCCTGATCCATGTTTTACACATTGCCTGCTCACAGGACAATAATAATAACGTACCAAAATGCTGGCACCTGCCTGTACGGAGCAATCCAACAAAAGGATCCCACTTTGTGCACAGAATATTGTAAATATTGAATGTAGAGGGATGCGGAGGCAGAAAACGATGGGGTGCAGATGGGGAGATGATAAATCAGGGTTGGTCACCTTCTTTGGAGCACGTGCCACTTTTCGAGGTGAAGTCAGGCTATTTCTATCCGTCACCTTATGAAGCAGCAGGTAGAATTACCGTCCCCATCTTATAAAGCAGCAGGTAGAATTAATGTCCCCAACTTATGAAGCGGAAGGCAGAATTAACGTCCCCAATTTATGAAGCGGAAGGTAGAATTAATGAGGAGAGAGCGAGGGCAGGCAGCTGTCTCCAAAGAGCGGCCAAAGCGATGGAAGTGGGGCAAGCCCCGGAGACGGCAGGGGTTGTGCCGGCGCCCATCTGCGTGCCAGCCCCAGCGACCAGCCACGGCCTGCAAAGGCGGGAGGCAGAGGAACATCTTTAGATGACATATGTCTCATATTGAGTGTAATTACCATTTCGTAAGAGTTTCGTCTAACACCAAATTGGGAACTGAACCAAATGAGCCCGTCGGGCATTGGTGGGTGACACTGTCCCACGGCTCGGACATTTATTTCCTTTAGGTTTTGCTTTTTGGCCTTTGCCATGAAGTCAACGGAAAAATTCTTGCTTTCTTTGGTGGGTCGGGCTTCTTGTGAACATCTGCCCCAATTTACCGGCCCGGCAATTCAGCTTGTGTAACCGGGACTATGACTCCACTGCTGACCCAGCCCCAGAGCTGCAGGAGGCACTCTGCAAACACGCGAGGGGCAAAGTTTCGCGTTACAGCTCTGCCATGGGACAACCCGAGCGCCCATCCCTTCCCATAGTAGTAGAAGCAACTACTTCTCATCCACCTCTTCGCAGCAAGTTCCCCCCACCTGCCCCGCACACCTCCTGGGGCACAGCCGGCGTCGGATGCTCAGGCTCCCTCTGTGCCGCCCCATGCAGCAGCCGCCTTCCCAGCAGGAGCCAACACTAAAGCAAGGATGTTTTTTCTAATATATCAATATCCTTCCTTCCCAAATATCACCCTTTTAAGGCAGTATTTAAGGCTGCCGCTGGCTCGCTCGCCTTCTCCTCCACTGGGCACTGCCAGGGCAGCCTGCCTTTGCCCCGGCACGCTGCGTTATCTGCCCAGGAAGCCCGGCCGGACAGTTCGCCATCTACAGCAAACTTCAGCATTTATATCTCTGTTATGCTCAAAATGCCCGTTTATGGCTCTAACCCTGCCAGATGCTTCCTGTCGGGTTCCCGCACGCCCTTATCTGAGGCTCTCAGCGCACCCCGCGAGGAATAGCCTTTCGGTCTAACTTCTCCGACTATGACCCACTCTCCTGGAGGGCAGAGGAGCAGATGTCCCCAACCAGCTTTGCTCTGGGCTTCCTCAGACGGCTCTCCAGCATCCCGCATCCCCACCCTGCTCCCCAGCCTCGCTTCCTCCAACATTGCCCCCAGACAACACATTGCCCCTCACTTCCCACTCCCAGCCTCGCTCGCCTCTTGCAGCATCATTTAGTCTGTTTGTTGCCCCTGCTTTAGTTATTTTTGTTGCCTGCTCACTCGGCAGGGTTGGATTTGCATCTCTGCAGGCTGCCAGCGAGGTTGTTAAGTACCACAGCACTGCCCTTTGCCGTGTCCCACTTAATCCCGCTCCCCACTTGCTCATCCTCCTGTTAATGATGAGCATCTGTTCGCTGTTGGTGAAGCAACTTCTCGCCCACGTTATTCCCGATGTTGATTTTATTTTTTTCTGCTGTTTATTCCATTGCGTGCTTACTGAAATTCACATATGCAAAAACCATAGCACCCCAATGATCTATTAATCGCCTGCTCCTTGGATATTAACGCAGGTCGGTAGAAATCAGTGACATAAACCATCTAAAGATCTGGCCCTGCAAGCATGAAAAACCCCCATATTATAAAATTCCAGCAAAGCCTTGGCAGCAAAAGAGAAGGATGATTTCACAAAGCTTACCAGCTCAGTCCTGCATGTTACGGAGTCAGCACCTTTGTTTTCCCGAGTTTTGGTTAAGATCATCACCATGGTAATGCAGTCCTGCCTCGGAGTCCATCAGGGTCCAGGCCAAGGGCGCCGGCAGCCGGGGTCTGGCCAAGCTCCTTTTTCAGTGCATGTTCCCCCGGGACAGGATCGGTCCCACCGGCTCCTGGGGGGATGCGCAGGAACAGCCTGCGAGCGCGGAAAACTCCCTGCACACACAGAGAGATAGGAACAGCTTTAAGGGACTGGCCTGCGGGGACGGCAGGAGGTGAGCGCTGCCCAAAAAACACCCCGACGGCGGTTACTCCGGGCGAGTTATTTATTTTAGACTCTTAAATATTGTTGGTGTTCCTCTGCACCCCATCAGCGCAGAGGCGTTTCACGGGACGGGGGAACTCACAGGAGCTGTTGGAAGCACGTAAGGTACACAAGGCGATCCGGAGGGACAGAAGTATTTCATCCAAATAAATAAATAAATAAATAAGCAAGCTCCCTCTGAATTCTCCCTTTGAAAAAGGAGAACTCATATCCCCTGTATCGAAGATACTGAGGCTTTGAAAGAAGGGCTCGTTAAAGCCCCGGGGTTGATCTCACAGCAGCCCTTGCCCCCACACCAACCGGGAGCAGATGTCCAGCAGAAAAAAGCCTCTCCGGCATCATTAAGGCTGTGAAATCCCCTGGATGCCCCTGTCCCACCCCAGCTACTCCCCCATTCCCATGAAGAGCTCTCTGGGGAAAAAACAAGGCCAAGAGCTGCCTGCAAGGAAGAAGAGTGCTCCCTACCCTGAAATCTTAAGGGACACACTACAGATCTTGATCCTTACCTATTTCTTAGGTAGTTTTAGGTAGGAAAAGCTAAAGACTGCACAATGAGGTGCACATGTTAAAAACCTAGCTGCCAATCGGATAGAGCACCGCGCAGACCTGGCCACGAGCGGTTGCCCAGCCCCGCATCACCTCCTGGCATCCTCTCCAATAAACTTACTCCCGTGTAAAAGCAGACAGCTTGCAATTCAAATCTGATTATAGAAATCAGTGTTTTCCCCAAATCACTCCCCTAATCCGGTTTCGCTGTTTTGTTGCCTTGCAGTTAATGCAAACAAACAAAACCACCATTTGCATGATCCGAAGAGCACAAAACACTGATCTTGTAACACCCAGTCAAAACCCCATTGCAACATTTAACGACAATATTTGAGACTATGCCGCTAAG
The DNA here is from genome assembly GCA_013398915.1 of Dromas ardeola. Classification (NCBI taxonomy): domain Eukaryota; kingdom Metazoa; phylum Chordata; class Aves; order Charadriiformes; family Dromadidae; genus Dromas; species Dromas ardeola. The sequence goes on along the minus strand of VYZM01018832.1, from coordinate 269,109 downwards.
TATTAAACCTCATTACAAACTGATACGGCTTCTCTTCCCAGCTCGTAAATCATCTTTACCGTGTTTACGTGGATTAGCGCTCGCGATGGTGTTATGAGTAGCTCATTTGAAGGCCAGCTGGCTGGTAAAGAAAAAAATCACCTTCTACTATTTTGTGAGGACAAAGTTCATCCAGAGTGCAAAGCCAGGACTGGGAATCAATACATTTTCCAAAGATTTACTGTTCCCAAGGCCACCTGGTATAGTCTCCAGCTTCTTATGGCACATCGGCGGGCTTATATACAATTTACTGGTAGCTTCATCATAAACTTCTGGGCAACCCAAAGACCAAATGGGAACCATCAAATAGAAAAGTAAAGCATTTCAGACCACCAAAATGACATATAATTTGCGAGCCCAGATCACATACTATGGATAGCCTGGGTTCGTGCGAGGAGAGCACGACGCAAGGGAGGACGGAGTGGTTGGAGGACCAGTTCCATCCCTGGAGGGGTTCAAGGCCAGGCTGGATGAGGCTTTGAGCAGCCTGGTCTAGTGGAAGGTGTCCCTGCCCAGGGCAGGGGGTTGGAACTAGATGATCTTTTAAGGTTCCTTCCAACCCAAACTGTTCTACGATTCTGTGACTGACACAAAAACATGCCCATCACCATGGGGCTGCAAAACCCCCGTGATCCTGGAGGCAGCTCAGACACCTCTGTTATAACACATGAACCCCCCAGGCGGATACTCAGGAGCCTCCCCAAGCCCTTGCCGGGACCAGCAAGCTCTTTTCCAGGAGCAAGCAGCAAGAGTCGCTGTACGGTTGTTAATAAGCTCCATGGGAGTTTTAAATGTCTTCATTTTGATGGTCTTTGCATCAAATATATTCGTATGCAGCAAAACCCAGAGGTCCTGTTCGAGTGGGATGGCTGCTTACCTCGGGCTCTGAACAAACGCGAGGTGAGGGGATGCTCCCCAAAAAGGCCTGCGCATAACGGGGAACAGATGGGGACAAAGGAAAGATGCATGGAAATCAGGACCAAATAACATGGAAACAGCCATACCAGAGAAAATAAGCAACACCGGTGGTATGTTTGCTGCCAAAGCCTCCAGTGTTTCACAGCAAGATCCCCAACGCTGATACGGTACCCCGGCAGCACATACGTGCCACCCATGGCAGCCACCCAGCACCCCATTCCTTCTCCTTCTCATGAGCAGCCCAGTGGACGAGAGGTGCTTAGACCCCAGTGTGTGCCTCCGAACTGGGGGGAGCTGAGCCAGGTTTAAAGGTTTAAAGCCCTCCCAGGGATAGGGGGCAGGAGGCTCTTTGGGAGGCTCCAGCCTTTCCCCAGCACTGGAGAAGCCCCTGGCAGCACCCTCCTGCTCCCCTGCGTCGCACCATAGATGGCTAAAACACGGGACAAGGACTAAAAACACCCAAGGTTTCTATTTTTATGTGCCACAGCCTCGGTTCTCCCTACTCCTGACGCAGAGAGCGTGACGCTTGCCATGGGGCTGGACTCTGGGGCCATCGCCGGCGCGGCGGCAGCACCAAGAGCGAAGATCAAACAAGCGTTCAGAGCAGCACGAAAGCGGTTAAGCACAGTTCCTCGTTAACAGGGTATGATTTCTCCATGAATAATTATCTTTCCCTAAGGTAATGATTAACGTTGCTGCAGCAGGCGCCTACCCACACCCAGGCGTGCGGCAGCCAGCAGGCAGGACCAGGTGGCAAGTACAGGCAGAGGCTCCTTGCCCAAGCCGGACGGGCTGCAGCACACACCGCCTTGCGCCTCCCCTCTCCCGGCTCCACCGCATCCCCTGCCATCAACACAACCCTAACGATAACGCCACAAAACACCATCAAACTGGCAGTTAACACCACCCAATGTCGGGTCCGAGGTGTATTTTTATGTCCGGGCTTTTTTATCTACTGCTTGGTTGGGTTTTGAAACCATCCCCACCGAGAGACTCCAATAAAAAGGAAAAACTTTCCGGTGAAATGTGATCTTTGGCTCTCCATCCTGCTCCACCGGGCTCCTGACGCATGGCGTGACCCGGCGTGGTCCTGCCCCGTCACGTCCTCTCCCTGCAAACGAGTGCTGTGGGACAGAAAGGCTTGTGCAGAGCAGGGATCCTCCCTATTGACTTTGAGGAGGAAACTACAGTGTATTTATAGACTGGAGGCTTTCACACACACACACGCTAATAAAAAGGTACTCTTCAGGGACCATTAATTATTTGAAGAAAGGTATTTCCTCATTTGCAATCAGATAAAGGAACTATCTCCATCCCACCGTCAAGGTTAAGTTCAGCCTTGGGCCATGGCCATGGGGATGGACACGATCTCCTGAGATCAACAACTGCCTGTTGGGCTTGGAAAAAAATTACACTGCGCAAAGAGTAAGTCAGATGATCCAACTTTCACCCACGGGCTTGAAAGGCATCGCTTGTGAAGAGATGAGCTCCTTGGAAGGTCCCAGCAGGAGTAGAGCCCTAGAGCTGCTCACCGCGGGCAAACAGCCCTTCCCCGAGGGAGGTCCCGCTCCCCACCACGACTGGTGCTACCACAGCAGGCTCCATCCAGGCACCATCCAGCGGCCAAGTCACAGCCGTTCCCCGCTCCCCTCCCACGCTGAAATGTATGGAAAAGACCTCGGAATATAGCAGGCTGTTGGATGCTCTGCCGCGGCTGAAGGCAGCCTGAACAGCAACCAGTATCGCACGCCCACATACCTGACCCCAGCAGTGCTCTTTGTGAAGACAACTGAGGACCAGCATCACGCAGATTTCCGCCTGCTGTGGGACCATTGCCCTCAGTACAGAAAACATTCAACCCTCGTCCAGCTCCAACACTCCATCTCCAGACACACACACTGGCATAAAACCCCTTTACAGGCAGAAAGGACACACTGGAACGAGAAGCCGGAGCCATGTTCTGCACACTGATGCACCTTGCAAGCAGCACGGCCGGATCGCTCTCGGAATATTAATCACCTGCCCCTGCTGAATTTTTAAACTCTGCTGCCCGAAGCCTTCAGTGAAAAAACAAGGAGCTGCACAGGACCCCGCTTCCTACCCCGTGCCCCAGCACCGCTCCCTCCGCTTTGCCGGAGAAGTGCTCAGGTGCCTTTTTACTGCCCAGAAAGTTTGTTTAAATCCCTGCAGGAGGAAAAGGGAAGCATTCCTGACCTTTACTTTCGGAATGAAAGCAAGAGCTGCCCGTCCCTCTCCGGGCGGAGGATTTCCAGCCACTTCCAAATCCCTCCCAAGCTCTGAAAGCAGAGGAAGGACGAACACCCAAGCCCAGGCTCCGTCCTCGCCGTAGCTGCGGACTTGGCTCCATCCCCACCAGCAGCATCATTCCAAAACACCATGGTACAACCCAGAGCACGCTTTGGCTCAGCGAAAAATACTCCTGTCATCACCACAACACAAATTCTGTCCGTGTGGCTCCAGAGAGCCAAGGCTGATGGTACAGGAAGGCACGAGGTGCTTCGGGAGGCAAGGCTGCAGCAAGCCAAGGCTCCCAGCTCAGCACATCTTCTGGTAGCCGCTGCCCTGAGGCTTATCCCAGGGCAGGAGGGTTCAGAAGTTGCAAACGCCACCAAATGAGCAACAAACATGAGCAAGGACAGAGGCAGCAGCTTGATATAAATGGGTCTTCGAGAAAAAAAAGCAATAAATACAGCTTGGGGGTGGAAGATGCCAACCTCGCCTTCTCCGAGCAGAAAACAACGGGCTGAGCGAAGAGATCACGGAGTTTATTTAACACCGTTTAGACCCACGCGTCTGAAGAACCAAACCTAATCCCCCCAGGTCAAACTCTGAGCACGTTTCTAAGACTTAACTGCCCTCCCCCTCTCACCAATGAAACAGAAATTCCCCCCCTTGCTACGCAGATCCCGATTTCTCCATGCAGACAGACAGATCGCTGCAGAGCCCGGGCACGCCGCGGCCAGCCAACCTCCCTCCAAACGCTACAGGTGGCTTCCAAGGAATTTGGGGAAATAGCCCAAACTGGTCACTGCAATTGAAAATTGTGGGGTTTAAGGTTCCTTACAGAGCATCACGTTGCAATTTTTATCCAAACTAAAAATCGTGGCCCCCCATCCTTCTGTTTCTTAGGAGGGTTTTGGGGCTACATTGACTCTCCCCATTGCACAGCCTGTCTCGCCATCAGTGCTTTGGATAATGCCAAGAGGTAGATCTTCAATCTGTTGATTTATTGCGTGACTAATTTGGGACAATCTTTGAAGCCTATCATTTGCATGTAGCTCCGTGTAGACTCATTTCCTCACTCAGGCAATCATTTGCCTCCTGCACCCCTTTCTCAAGCAGCCTTGCTCAGCATCTCACTCTTCCACGTCATTAAGCGAGTAGCGATTTACCACAATAAATGTGAAAGATGCCATTCAGGGCCTGAGAAGAAGTCTTTACGCTGTGAAAACGCCCCGTGGACTAGTCCCGAGTAAACAGGATCATGAGTCAGCGCACGTGACTTCAAAGGACAAAATTTCCACGGATGCAGCCGCGTCGGCATTGTCCCCTGAGACTCCCTCTAGAGGAAAGAGCTGCCCCAGGCTGCCCAGCCTTCGGAGCAGAAAGCCTGCAGCACTGTCCCAGTCTCGCCCCAAGCCTGCAGCCACCTCCTTCTGCTCCACGGGGACTTCCCCGGCTCCTGGAAGGCCAAGCATGGTCCTGCTGAGGGGCAGGAGAAGGGCTCTGGGGCAGGTAACCACGCGTCCTGCACGGCACTCCCCTCCTGTCCAACAACGACTTGGGTTCACCACGTGCTCCAGGTACTCAGAAATTACCAACCAAAGATAAGGAATAAAGAAACGTCCTCCTCCGCCTCCTGCTTGCAGCTAGGCTACACTTTTCCAGGGCTAACAAGACACACTTTCAGCATTAACTAATAAGTAAAAGACTTGCCTACGCTTAACATTTTTAACGGCCGGCACAGCAAAGGGGAAAGCAGTAACGGGTTGTGTTTAAGGTGAGCATCGCTCCATAGGTCTGCACGGTTCCTGTCCAACCTGCTCTGGGTGACCCTGCTCTGGCAGGGGGTTGGACAAGATGATCTCCAGAGGTCCCTTCCAACCCCTGCCAGTCTGTGATTCTGTGAACCGCATCACCTCGTTGCTCGCAACCAACAGCTTCATGCAGGAACGGAGGTTCTCACCAACCCAGCCCAGCACTCGCGTGTGCCGCAGAGCTGCCCGCGCCAGACAGCCCGGACGGAGCCGACCTCTACAGCCGCGCTAGTGAAATCCACAGCCAGAAGGAGCCCGAGTTTTACTGCAACAGCACTCATCTTGAGGGCCCGCGTCAGGAACGGAAAATACGATGTGCAGCCACCATGAATGGCCACATGCAACCTGGCTTCGGGAGGTCTGAGGTTAACCCCCACAACAACAGACGTACCAGGGTCCTGCCCACAAGCATAAATTACTTACTAAGCAAATAAAAATCCATTATTTCAATCCAAAGCCTGGCTCCAAGTGCCTGGTTGCCGCCTCAAGCCAACAAAATCATGCAAGGCAGCGGGTGCCCAGCACCCTGAGCCCCAAAGCACACGTCCTAACGCCCCCAGCCTCTGGGGAGAGCCCAGCGTCCAAGATCACACACCGACCTGTTGGACCTCATCTGCCTGCAAGCTCTCACTGAAAAGAAATAAGAGCAATTAAGGAAAATTACACACCATCTAGTTGAGTAAAACATCAGGTTTATTGGCCCCGTGCTCTCAGGGAAGAGGAGTGGCAGGGGACAGACTCCCTTACACACCAGCGGCAGAAAGGGACTGAAGGGACGGGGCAGAGGTGCTTTGTCTCAACATCTTAGCGCGAAGAAAACGGTGCTGGCAGTGACTTTGCCTTTTCCTCCCTGGCAACTGAAAAGGAAAAGAAGAGACCAAAATTAGTCATCGCAAAAGAGCAACCGGCAAGCGAGAGGCGCGAACGAGGAGACTGCTGGTCTCCCATTAGATGTGCAAAGTGACCACGCAGGACCCACCTCGCCCCACGAAAACTCATGCCCAGTAGTTAGAGAGAAGAGCATACATATTTAGAGCACTAATATGGGGTCTTCAGTATCTCTTGATTGCACTTTCAGCCTACACGTTGACTTTCGTGGAGGACCAGCATCAGACCTTCAAAGGGGTCACCTGCACAGGCTGAGGAGCTGCTCCAGTTTGGGGGGGCATCCCCAGCACACTGCTCTGCCACGGAGCAACGCCAGGACCAGTTTAGCCCAGACCCGCTGCAGCAAAGCTCAGCCCCACTGAGCCCAGCATCCTCCTCCCCCAGTAGGACCAGTCCCAGGGGATTCCTGCAGGAACGCAGCCCTCGGGGATAGATGCTGCCAATGCACGGCGCCGTGTGTGCCATATAGCCTTATCCTACAGGACGCTCTTAGTCCCAACAACTGTAGAAATGGCACGTTCTCTTTGAGCAAACCTCTAATCATTGCCTAATCCGCTCAGTAGGGGACTGCTTCTAATTTTGAGTAATATTTCCAAGGAATATTGGAAATACTGGACCAAAGGATGTCTCTGGAGAAGGGCCACTGAAGCAGCCGCAGCAGTCCAGCCTGCTGCTCCAACGAACCATCTCACCTTTCTGCCTTTTTTTTTTTTTTTCCTTTTTCCCCAATTGTGAGATTTATTACAAGAACTTGCAATGGTCTGTGAGACACTGTGAGTGTTGGCCATGCTCCCAAAAGCTGAGGAATTGCTGAATTGAGAATTGCTTTGGCTGCTTAATTTCAACAACGAGGGATGCTGAACAAGCCAGCAGAGTCCAGGTTTACTTTTAATTACCGCTTGGAGCGTGCTGCTCTAGTAAACAGACACAAAACCCAATTCTTGTTTCTTCCTTATATTCGTTTCCTATATAACAGCCTGAAATGTCTGAGACGGAGAGAGTAAACAAAGCCCCACCGTGCCATTTTTACAGACTCGCTTCTCGAGCCATAAACAATTCCAAACAGCAGAATAAACCCATCTTAATACCTACCTCTGTAACACGATGTCCACCTACTTTCAGCCGGATACTAAAGCTCTGAGGGTTGGGGGGGGGCTTCTTGGCCAGCCCACGCTTCCTTGCTCCAGAGCTCTTGGAGTCTCGGCGAGAAGCACGTCTTGCAGCTGCAAAAGCTGACCGTAACGCCTTCTACTCATCGGCGACCACCAAAAAACCACCACAAGGACCAAGCAGGAGCAAGAACTGGGACATCGCGTAGCGTAATTGAGGGAAGCTCGCCAAGCGCCAGGGGAACACCATCGCCGTTCTCAGAACGGATCTGGATACTGTTTGCAAGTCACATTTCTCCCTTTTTCAAGGCTGAGCTGGAGAATTGGTAGAGGCTGAGAGCCCCTAAAGAAATACCTGAATTTAAAGCAGAGAAAGACTGGACGTGTGCATCGACTGCCAGACTTCACATCATCTCCTACCACTTCCCCTTTATGGATAAATACCCCGAGACGGCAGAACCTCAGGTGAAGCCCAGCAAAACGATCACTTAGAGTTTGAAATTATCTACCTGAACTAGGCAGGCAACAATTTAAGAGTTTCAAATGCTTTCAGCGGACGGTCTCTGTGCCCACACAGGGCACCACACGTGCCCGCTGTCACCTGCAAACCCTACGAGACCACTGTTTGCATTAGACCAAAGTACTTCTGCTCTTGGGCAATCTCTGGGGTTTCATTCCTCAGCTGAGAAATAGCTTTCAAAGAGCTCCTCGGCTCCTGAAAGACGAACCCGGAGCCTTTATTAATCCTCCTAGCGACTGAAAGGCACATTTCCCTGCTGTTCGTCCTTTTGTTGCCATCAACACTGCATTGGCAAGAGGAAGGTACAGCAGCGGCACATCCATGGAGACAGGGAAGGAGTCCTCCGGGGCCGGGAAACCTTTGCTCACGCTGCCACCTCCGTCTCCCCCACACATCGGGAATAAATTTCCGAGTCCTGCATCTCACATAAATCTCTTTAAAGAACGAGGAGCCAAACATCTGCGAGTTGTCTGAATTAGCGTGAATTTGGCAGACTGAACAGCAAACTTGTATCGCCCCGCAGCCTTCAAATTTCTTGTTTTCCTCGGGTTCATTAAATACATAACAATCTGTTACCAGAAGACGGCTCCTACGTGCACGGGCTGCCAAGGAGCTGGTGTTGATAGCTCCGGTGGAGATGGGGGAATGTGAGGGGAGGATGAGGAGGGTCTTCCTAATGCAGCAGGGCAAGGAGAGGATGGGCTGCAACCACCCTGCCTCCTCCAGCGACCACCCGCCACACGGCAAGGCTATTTCCAACACATAAACCTGGTGCAGTCAAAGCTGGAGGTGATTTTGGGAAGCTTTGAGGAGAACAGAGCTTAAGAGTTTGGGACGAGCAGGGGGAGATGCCTCCAAATGCCAAGGATGTCCTGTAGCATCATCCCAGCAGGGTGGGATGACCACGCCGCATCCAGATGGAGAAACCAGGCTCTGGGAGGGTTATTCATACCCGCGAGCAGAGTCCTGGGCAAAAGGTATCCCCAATATTTGGGGAAATCAGGGGTTTCCCACTGGTGCTGGGCAAGCCTGGCAGCACGAGGCCTGGGCACGCAGGGAAGGCATCGCCAACACCAAGCCACGGGCAGAACGGTCTGACGCTGCGATGGGGAATAGTACTGGAGGCTTCACCTTCCCTCAAAGCAAGTCTTTCGCTAGGAGGAAGGAGTCAAAGCAAACACCCCCTCACCGTGTTTACCCATTTAAATCAAAGCCAAAGCACCACTGAAAGGCGCCCGACAGCATTTCCACAGAGTCATTCATTCAGAGTTTGGATTTGAGTTTCAGCCGGTGTTTTTAATATCACAGGGAGACGCTTGCGAGGCTGGAATAATACAGAATCTGTTGCTATAACACACTCTCTGCTCCTGCGAGGTGTCAGCAGCACGTAAAGCCAAAAACTTCTGCAGGTTTGGCTCCTTTGGAGG
>VYZM01018832.1:235094-252135 GCA_013398915.1 Dromas ardeola | reverse complement strand
GCACCTGCGGACATTCCGCCCCCCCCCCCAATCCCGCAGCGGGGCCGGGAGCCCCGCACCGGAGGGGTCGGGGCGAGGTAACGGGGGAGGAAAGAGCCCCCCCGGCCGCCGGCCTGAACGGGCATCCCCGGGGTTGACATCGCCCAGAAAGAGCGGGGGGAGCGGGGAAGGGAAAAAAAAAAAACAAACAACCAAAATAATAAAAAGAAGCGAGTCCAGGCAGCGCCCAGGTGTTCAATGGTGGGCAGCCCGCGGCTGGTGGCCGGCACCGCTGTGACAGCAGCCCCCGGGCGGGCTGGCAGCCCCGCGACACGCGTGGGGCTCCGCCACCCGTCCCGAGGCCGAGAGTGACTCCTGGTGGCACGGCCGCGGGGGCGGGAGAGAAGGCTCCACCGCGGTCCTGCGGGGTCCCCCCGGCAAGAAGCTGCCCTGAAGTTTTACTACATCACTGCGGCCGCGGGTGGGATCCGGCAAAAAAATCCCACTCCTTCGTTTTCCTCCATTTTTCCCAGCATTTCTTTTGGGAAGAGGCTGGGACTCCCCGCAAAATACTGCCCGACTGAAGGTGGCCACGGCTCCCCGCCTGCTTGGCCTCACTTGGGAGACGGCCTTCAGAGCAATCTGCTCTAACAATAACATCTTCCATCCATCCAAGCCGAACCGCGCACAGCACGTAGGCTTCTTCCGAGAGCGAGCGTAATTAGTGAACAAGGAAACTACATGACAGCTAAAAGGAAGATTTAGAACCCATTACAAAATAGAGCCTAAACATTAATCTCGAGCATATGCAAGCAGACAACACAGATGTCATCAGGAATGAATCTGGGGCTGAATTTCCTCCACCCGGCAGGATGGCCGGGCATGCTGCTGAGGATGGCAAGTAGGAACGAGTAGGGGCATGTGTGCACGGAATGGCACATATAAAATTAGGTACATATTAAATTAGGCAGGAGTGGCCGGTGTGAGTGGGCTACAAAAAGGGCGAAGGGCTCGATGATGCGAAGGGGCTTTTGCATCACGCCCCTCCATCCCCCTCCGCGTTTGCTTTTCTTATCCACGTATTGAGACGGGTAGCAATAAACCACTTGCAAACTCCTTTTCCAGAACTTCGGGAATCAAGTTTGAAAATGTTTTCTTATGGTTTCCCAGCTGAATATTTCAGTAATAAAGCTTGCAGCGTAATTGAATCCATTCCCGTGGCAGCCTCGCACAGTGCAGGCGCGGTCTCCAAGAACCAAGAGGGTTCCTTTCTGTCTGCTTCTGCAGCTCGGTCCAAACCCAGCATTTTCTGCCTCTCACCCTCTGTGCTTTCCGACAGATGAGCTGGCTGTGGAGCAGTACCAGCGTGTGTGAAAGCCTGTTGCCAAAGCATAAACGTGTTTTCCACAGAGAGTATTTTCAGTAACGTAGTTTAAATGCAAAAGTTGGCCATAGGTCCCTGCTCTGGTGACAGTGCAGAAGGGGAAAAGATGGAAATCACTTTTAAGCTTTAAAGAACTGGGCATGCGAGTTCGGTCATCATGGACAGAAAATTCATTTAGTTAAATTCTGAGCTGATTTAATTTGTGTTTTTGTCTCGGATGTCAGCGCCTTTGCCACCCACTGACTAGGAGCCTTCCTTAACGGAGATGGAAACTGCGGGTAGGAAAAAAGCTAACAATCCCCATCATCCTTCTGAAATGACACTGGGGTCCAAGTCATTAAAACATTTAGATGTAACAGTGCTAAGCCCTGTGGATAGAGACAATGTCCTTCACTTCCAGAGCACAGCACTGGGCTGCTCAGTTACAATCTGCTTTCTGTGGAGCCTTTCCAACGCTTCACTACCTACCCCAGTGTGTTGTTATTCAAGTCATATGCACCAGGGGGGCTAATAATTTCAGAAGTGTCCTTTTCGTGATGACCTACAACTCTGCGCTGTTCTGAGCGCCTGAGCATTCCCAGTTATTTATGGTTTTATCCTTCTGCGTCTCCTGCCAGGCAAGCAACGCAGGTACGGGACTCGCCCAAGGCCAAACAGTGTCCCAGTCACAGGCTGATGTCCCAGCCACCCGCTGTGCTGGGTACCGCGTACACACAGGGACATCCTCCCTCCACCGAAGACCAGTTTCAGAAGCCACACTCCAGTTTCAGGGGAAATCCTGAAATTCACAGAATTCTAAATAACAGCGAGCAGAATATATTTAACAAATTTTTCATGCCCAGGGAACAAGCACGTCTCTGTAATACAACCAGTGTGTTCTAGGTCAGAAAGCATCCAAGTCAAGGAGACCTGATATCCCAAACAAGTGAAGTGCTGCTGTGCAAGAGGGTTGTAACGAGGAGCGCAGCCCTTAGTACATCTGGCTTATGGGATTTGCACCAAACCTAAAAATCCTTCTTTTATTTCACAGGTTATTTGCTGCACACATGCAACAGCTTGCGTTTCGGCTCCCCGCTTCGCTGGCTGCCTCCCTCCCTGCCTTGGCAGAGGGCATGACCGCAGAGCTACGGGCTGCCCCGGACTAGGCGCAATGGAAACAGTTGACGGATAAAATAAATAGACCATGAACTACATTATGCGAAGCCTCCTCTCACTTGAATGCGCTAATCACTTCGTCAGCCACGTTTGCGTCCGAATCGGCTTAAGACAAACCAAGAGTTAGTTGTCCATCATTCCCAAAACCCGAGGCGGCTGTGGACATGCCCCAAAGCAGGACACTACGCTGGATAAGCAGAAATGCAGCACCCCGGTGCCCTAGGGTAGGGCAGCAGTCAGTGAGGCTGATTTCCACTGCAAATTGGGGTGAAAGAGCCTACATCCTTCTGCTTGAAACACCAACTCATTTTTTAGGGGAAGCATTAGAGAAAATCTAACTGACGAACCCTCAGCCTCTCTTTTCTTGGTGGGCGTTTCAGGCTGGACTCAGGCTTATCACACCGTGCCTGCACGTCTCTGTGCTGCTAATGAGGGGTTTCAGTTTGCGACCCTATCAACGTTTCAAATTACTCAATAAATGCACATTCTTCCCACCTCTGCTTGACATGTGACACTGCCCGTGAAGACTTGGCTGCTGGAGTGACTGTGCTGAGGTTCGTTTCTGTTCCCTCAGTAGTGTTTATTAGCTCTGGCTTTCCAGCGCGGGCTTATGCACTTGCGATTATCCAGAATTTATATGCTACCTTGTGGCTACATCATTTGTTTGCCTGACAGCACTCCGTTTAATTTCCAGTAACCTAGAAATGGGCTCATTTCAAGCTATACTGTTACCTAACAAATGGAAATTAAGCCACAGGTTGGCTTTTCCCTTATTTGTGTCAAACAAAACACGCCAGCGTTCCTTTTCCGCCTTTGTCTTCAGGCTATAACACCTCATCCCCTTTCACTGAAAGCCCTGGGTATCCATTAATTGTTCCTCAATTTAGCTGCTCCCCGCAAGGGTTAGGTCATGCTCAACGTACTTCCAGCCAAGGCATAGGATGGAGCCGTCCCCTCCGCAGACGTCCGTGCCCCCACTCAGCCAAGGGACAGGTAACGCTGTGCATCGCAGCCTTCCCCAAAAAGGCTCTTACCCCCCAAAAAAGGCAGCGAGCAACTGGAACGTAAAGGCAGGTCTCCTTATGGCAAGGCAAAGCCCTGGCCCGTTTATTTTCTATGTGCTCTCCACATATTTTACAGGAGACGATTCGATATGTTAAAATGCTTAGAGGGCCTATAAAATAAAGCAGTTATTGTTGTAGCAAGTCGTGCTCTTTACTTTTCGGCATGCCAAGATTGGGAAAGCAACCCGAGTGCCAAAACACTGAAAATTCTGCTGTATGTTGCTAAATACCATACTTAAAGATTTTGTCTGGTATGAAATAACATAAATTTTGGCAGTCTTCTACCAGGCACCCTGGAACACAGTTGAACGGACATAGCAGAGTATACGTACGCAGATTTTCCTTACACTGGCTACAGTGCTGCCAGTGCATTCCTGGAACATGGAAATACATGGAAGCCAGTGTCCGCGACGAAGAAAAGCTTGCTGTGCCTAATGTACCAAAAAAGCTATTCAAGAACTCATCCTTACACAAAAATAACTCCAAAGAAGCTGCCAAGATCAGCGTCAGCCCAGCTTCGTAGCTTCACAGTTCTCTAAGCCACACGTGGGTTCACCTCGTACCCCTGGACACCAAGCCCGGTTGATCTAAGTGAGGGGTCTCAGTTCATCACCTCATTTGCCCATTCAGGCCTTTGACCCTTCGGCCCCACAGACATCACAGCCTGCACCAGAAACCTGTGCAGAACTGAAACAATTACATGAGAGAACACCTCCATTTCTAGCCACAGACACCTTCCCTCGGACAAGAATCTTTTTCATTGCTTAAAGACAAGGATAATGCAAACCCTCTGAAGACAGCCCAACCTCTGAGAGCGCTCAGGCTCTGTACAGCAAATCCCAAACCGCAGGCACAGCTTCCATATTGGTATCCTGTGGTCAGTCTTTGAAACACGTTGTTATTATTACACTGAAGGTGTGGGGCAGTCTGCTCACGCGACTATTTATTGCACATTTTATTTGCTCTCCTGAGACTCACATCTGAGACCTGCGTGGTGGGACACGCACTTCTGAACTCGGGTACGACCAGCTGTCCTGTAGATAGCAATGGCAGGATTAAAAACCCAAACATCTGAAAGTTCCTTTTTAAAATTTCTTTGAAAAATAGAAAGTAAAAAAAGCTGAGAGTCTCCCATCACTATAGGTGTCAAATGCCCCAAACCCTATGATACAATCAAGGCAGCTGGCCATTCCTCGTTTTCAGAAATGGTGCTGCAACATTGGTTTTGAAACCAAGAGGGTGAGCCCATCATGCAAACAGTTATTTCAACCTGATGCTCTCAATAATGATTTGAAGAAATAATTCTCCTGACAGGATAGAAAGCCTGTAATGATACGCTTCATCGTTGCTGGCCCTGTCTGGAAGAGTAGCTGCCCTAATTCTGTTAGTGTTTCTGATACAACCCAACAGCTCTTCAAAAAAATTGTAGCTCCCAGAAATTCTTTGCCTTAGACCACAGAATCATACTGAAGTTTGAGAACAGAATATTAATTCCATATCTTCTAAGCCTTCCAAAAAAATTAACATTTAAAAAACAACCTGCAGACAGCAATGCAGTTGACTATTTCTGTTCCTTAAGGACCATTAAATGAATATCCTTTCTTATAAATAACAAGTTGGTCACCAAAAGGGAACATGATCCTTCCCTCTGAATTTTCTGTGTGTTCATTCAGTTGTGTCATGAATTTCACGTCTGGTATTTCTCACTTTTTCATTTATATAAACATGATTACAGAAGTATTTACTTCAAGAAAGTACTGTGATGCTGAAAGAGGAAAGGCTTTTTGTCTTGAGAACCTATTTACCCTACACTCTAGCTGAGTCCCATCTGTAGAAACTCCCCTAGATCTGACATCTCAAATCAGTACTTATTTAATCAATTCTTGTTCTCCTCTTTCAGATATTTCATCCTGACAGTTCACTGCCCCAATACACCCCAAAAAACCCAGGGTAAAATGCTCCCAGCTCTTTCAGTAGTACAAGGCCCACAAGAAATACAATGGCCTCTCCCAGGAAATACTTTACAAGAGAATCCCTAAATGCAGTTTGCTTGGCAATAGCAAGTATCAGGAGTCAGGTATCGGATGTCTGAGCTGCGCCAAACACAGATGTTGGTGGAGGTGCTGCTTGTCAGGGCTAATGTACTGAAAGCCATCCTCCATCTTCCTGGAAGAAAAGGTCAGTACAGAGAGAGAGCCCACCACGATCCGCACAGCCCAGCTCCCAACTACCAGTTCCAAGCGGTTCACATATCACTGGAATTGCACACACTACCACTGAAAACGGCTGACTTAGAAGACGAGATCTAGCTTGCATCCTGGTCTCGAGGCTTAATTGCTTAGGGAGAAAGGGAGAGACTTCATTTCAAGGCTCGGGATCCCTCTGGACGACACTGGCTGTCCCCTCCATTCCCTTTCCAGTCTTTCCAGGCATCTCATTGAGTTTGGCACCTGGCTCATGAAGCCAGACGCAAAACCCACTGTCACTGAGAGAATTTCATCCTTTGGCATGTTGTTGATCAACAAGGGGATATAAACCCTTGCTTGCATTTTATGCAAAACTATACCCAGATCCGGAAAGTTATGCCAGCTCCGCAGCATCATCCAGCCTAATCTCTGGCACTGCAGGAAAAGTCTGTGGGCTCAACTGCTGCTGAGATCCGTGGAAGATGTTAGTTTTACTACCCGCAAACCTCAAATTTGACAGTAAAATCACATATACAGTGCTCGGATAGCAAAACAGTAAGAGTAGAATGTATTTAAAGTGCTGCATTTATTCTCCTATAGTCTGGCGTTACAGCTGAAACCAAGAGTCACACAACCGTGTAGTCAGGAAGACACCAGCCTTCATGAACCACCAGGAAGCACTCCCCAAACTACCAAGCAAAGACTCACTCCTCCTAACTCACTGCTTATTCCCCTGCCTCTTCTTTTTTTAAGAAGCTTTTCACTGAAAAGCATCAACATTTAGATACCATACCTTCAGGAAGAACCATCTAGCAAGATGAACTGCCCCAAATCAAGGACATTCTTTGACATGTCATTTCCAAGTCCTACTCGTCAGTAAAAAGCCATTGTTTCAGTCAGTATTAGAGCTGCTACCTACACTCCATTATTCGAAAAACACCAGGTTTCCAACAGGGCGGATTTTAAATAGTAAGCCTTTGGTTATTATTGCCATAAAATAAATCTCCTAAAACATGTTTTACAAGCATTTTTTCTACTCTCCAGTGATACTTGAAAGCGCTCGGGCCTGTCGAAGAATATGTGAACTCCAGATCAGATGCAGAAATTAGCTTCCAAGCAACAGCTTGTGTGCTCATTTGAGACTCAAATGGGGCCACTACAAATTTAGGAATCAAAACGTCTCCACTTGTGAGGGCCACTCCGTTTTTCCACTCCCCACCCTTCCTCCCTGTAAAGATACCTATCTGCAGGCTCCTTCTTTTCACCTTTCTTGAGCACGTTACTAGAAGACTTTTACACAGACCTGAGAAGCAGACAGGCACGTGAATTCTGCCCTAGAACACCATGGAGACATGAAGATGAATGCCTATGGATAAAGGCCAGACCCTTGTCCATGGGAAAAACACATTCCTGTCCCAAACTCCTTCAGACAACCAGCATTTAGGGCTCCTAACAATAGGCCCGTAACACCTTCGGGCAGCAGGATGACAGTTAGTTTGTGCGTCTCCACCTTATGACTGGATCCCGTAATGCCAAAGGTAAAGCAGAGGAACCACATGCGACCTCTGAAGGCTCGCTGCCTATGGAGTTCCCAGAAGTGGTTGGGAAATGCTTGAAGCCCTCAGTAATCCATGACCTTGGGCAAATAACGAGGTAGGCTGGAAGAGGAGACAGGTTCACAGCCTTTCACCACCACTAAGAAGCCTCCCCGGTCAAAAATTTATTCATACAGGAGGAAATAATTCCGAAAAGAAATACAATAGTTGTCCAGAACATTTGAAAAACAACAACATGACTGTAAGAGAAAACAGTGAATTACTATCATTGCTTCCAAATGCCTTGCTAAAAATACTAATTGAAAGCGGTTGATCATACAACTTGCATGACACACATGATCTCTGGTGGTCAAATTTCTGTGTATCCATTTTAGGAAGCTTATTTTTAGCTTTACAAATGATATAAAAGTATTACCTAGACAACAAAATGTAATAATAATCAATCCTATGAAGAGGAGAAAACAATACTTGCCCTGAACCTTACGTACCTTATGGAGTGTGAATCTATAGTTAAATTCCTCCTAATTGATTAAAAGAAAATCCATGACAGCCATGACTTTATTTTCATTCCATGATTAAATATGTATCATGCCTTCATTAGCAAAAATTACAGATGGGAATAAAGCAGATGCCCTAAACACATCCTGCCAGAGTACTTGCCAATTAAAATTTGCTTGCATTAACTCTACCTGATGCCAAACTGGCAACAAAAACGTCATAGTCTTTTTATTGAGGCTGTTTATCAGTAGTGTACTTTGACTTCTTTGTACTACTCCACCAAAAAAATCCTCTGTCTGAACTACCACTTACATTTCATAGCACTCCTCTTGGCTGCGGGGCGCCTGCTGGGCGGATGCAGTACCTTGTACTGCAATAGTGACCCAAATGGTAACAAGACACTCAGGTTTCGGCACTTTGGAACCCAAGCCTAGCCGAATATGCAAAGAGCTATTCGGTGGAACTAAGCTTTCTCACCACTGCCGCCAGACCATTCTTCCAATGGAACCAGTATATCCCATTCTATAAAGAAAATTGAAGACTTTAGGATTCCTGCCTCGAAGACGTCACCAGACGGATCACAGAGGAAGGACTCACCGCTGTGCAAGTAATGCCTTATCTCCTACCCTGGGAAAGGACTAGAAGTATTTCTTGACCTTTAAAGATCTCCTGAACCCTGGGAACTAGGAGAAGTCTGGAAACTAGGAGAAGCAATTCTCTGATAAGCAAACATGACCTTGCCTGTGAAACAAAACCCAACTGCCTAACAGGGCCTCCTTAATGTTTGAAAGAACAAGTTTGTTGTGATCTGCAAATGTGTTTGTCAGGCATAAAGAAATCTCATTTTCCTACATTTCAAGCAATAGTAGTATTCTGAAAATACAAAACAACAGAAGAAATAAAGGCAAAGAAATTAAGAAAAAGGATCCCACGTAGAAGTTTAATTAAAAAAAAAAAAGATTAATATTTATGCTTTGAATTCTTATGGATTTATGCAGCTAACATCTGTCCTGAGAAATTCACTGGAAAACATACAGCCATTGTTGGCTCTTTAGACATTACGATGCAGCAAATTAATAATGAAAGAGGCATATGTGACATGCTAGCGCGATTGTAACATCACACCTTTATATATTTATGGGATCAGTGGAAATAACTGACGGAGCATGCACGCAGTCAGGCAAGTGAGATTTTCAAAAACACTGAGCAGCCTCCCTCTGTGGGAAAGGAGCTGAGCTATTGCAGTGGAGACAGAACTACGCTGTCTGAGAACCTCTGAAAGCCTGAATTTAAAGCACTAACTGGTCCTTTTTTTGCAAGTGCTGCAACCTTTTTATCCATTTCCCTCCTTAACAGCTAGGTTCATGTTCACCTAAGAAAAAAAATAAAAGCTCCAGCACCTACATCGCAAAAGCTTGTTCCCTATTACACCGCACCACAGAGAAATGAGATTTTTGCTTTGTAGAATACCTTCACCTCTATTGCTCACTGATTACCAATACAGAAACTAAATACCAGATAATCTTTATGTTCCAAACACAAACACCAGTCTCCGCATTCAGAATGCCTTATTCCTCTCTCTCTCACAAACTTGCAGCTTCGCTACAACAAGTGAGGTTGCAGCAAGGACAAAATTTACGGGCAAGTTATGCAACGCCGAAATGTTTCTAGGGCAATGTTTTATAGTCCCTTAGAGTTCCATACATAGTATTTTACTGTGCACTCAAAGAGCATTTATTTACACACGTGTCTGAGGTCTTCTGTCAGGTTTAAAGTTCAGACTTTTCTCAACTAATCTAATTTGTCCAAGATGGATGGCCTCAATTTTTTCCTTTGGAAAACCAATGCCGTTACACTGTTTCCAATTCTTCCTCCAAAGCAAAACTTGGGTGTTGGCAGCTCCTCCAGAATTTCAAATCCTGCCAGACAGAAATTAAAATGCTTTTATTAGAAGGAAGTCATTTTATTCTCCTCTTGGATAACCCTTTGCAAACCATTCTTTATTTGTCTGGAAAACCTGCAAGTCAGTTACTCTGTGAGTTTATAGGACTGTATTGTTACACTGCACCGCGGCTTTATACAGCTGAAACCCTTCCATGGATAATAAAAATCTTAGCTGGCTGACTCACACAAATTAATGCCAGAAAAGATGATAACTTGCCAGTAATTTTAGTTCTCCAGAAGGGACGGTTGTTTTAGATCCACACTGAGTTTCAAGCCTCAGGCATGAGATTCAAGAACTAACCGGCATGTAAAAAACCCCCTTTCCAGTGGATCAGAAAGGTTGTTGAGGAGGTGACACTGAGGGTCACAGACTTGCCAGTTCCCCTAAATACAGGTAACAACGTTACCCCAATTTCAAAGCAATCAGATGGGTGAACTGGATCTGATAATGAAGGACGAAAAGAGAAAATGCATCGCCCTGGTAGAGAACCCCCTCCTTTTGCAGTGTAACTAAACTGAAATCCTTGTCCCCCAGACTATAACAAAACCTTTCCTCCCTTAGCTTGTTGGCACTGGCAAACGCAGAAGCTGTAACTCCTGAGGAAAACAGAGGGAAGTATTTACTAATCGCTTTACCTTGTCTAATCCTGCTCTGAGAAAGTCAATATGCTAACACAGATATTAAAATTTACTCATTGCATCCTTGAACAACCATGAGTTAGATGGTGCTGCTTACCTTCTCTGAACTCATTCAACAGCTCCTCCTTGGTCCAGTTGCAAGACGTTACGAGGAAAAAGCCCTCTGGTTTCAATACACTGCAGAGAGATCTCACATACTGCTTCCTCTTTCCCACCGCATTATCAGGATTAAGGCTTATGGCATCAAAAGTCCCCTTGTCAATACAAATGTCAAATCCTGACAGCTCAGCTGATGGAGCCAGGAAGTCTTCAACCTAAACCAGAAGTCTACAACTGTGAAAACAATCTTCTACTCAGGAGCTCCTGAATCTTTAATGCAAACCAATACTTTAAAATAAAAAGCCTCAAACCTGACAATAGGTGTGCTTAGGAAAGGGTAACTCACAGGCTTTTCACACTTACAATGCCCTGTCCGCTTCTTTCTTCTCTGCGTATTATGCGATGATCTATTTGCTGTAAAGCCCGTGTATATGCCCATCCATCTAAGGCTCAAACTAACACACTTGAAGTTAATTCCTTAAATCATTATTTGTACTTTGATCCCTGGTTTCCTAGGTGCTGCGTGCTAGGCACTGTACAAATACAGAATAGACGGTGCCTGCCACAAAGAGATTACCATCGACATACAAGAACAGAGACATCACAGAGGAACGGAGCTGGAGGAGAAAACCACAGAGCAGAGCGAGCTCACAACGAAAGGCAGCCACAGAATCACGGGATGGCTGAGGTTGGAAGGGACCTCTGGAGGTCAGCTGGTCCCACCCCCTGCTCCAGCAGGGCCTCTCAAAAACTTCCTGCTGCAGAGTAGCTGGTGGGGATTCTATCACTCAGGGGTTTCATCCTCTATCTCAAATCTGAAATTCTAAAATACAGAACTTGCCAAATAGTAGAACCACTACTCTGCTCCCTGCTAGCAGGGAAATCTTTTCAGCCCTAATGACTGTTACAAAGAGAAAAAAGAAGAAGACAAAAATCTTCTTGTAAATACGGATTTATTTGGTTAGAATTCTCTCACAAAAGAATGTCAAAAGACATCATTAATATAGTACACTGAGCACATGTGAATATCAATTAGGTCACTTCATCTTGGTTCAACTGCTTTCTATTTCCTCAGTAACTTTCTCTCAAAACTTACCTTGAATTTAATGTTAGACATCCCTTCTTTCTCTCTTACTTTTTCTGAAAGTTGTATTGCAGAAGGAGAGTAATCAATCCCAGTGAGATCAGTGTAGCCAGACTTTGCCTAGACAGAAGCAGAGAATCTTAATCAGTGTGCTAGCAATTTTTTTATCCAGCAAATGTATTCCCTATCTATAATCCATCTCATCTCTCCTCCTCTTAATGACAGAAAAAAACCCAACCTTTTTCTCATTTTTATTCCTGTTACCATTACAAAAGCTAAACAGCTGGGGGAATGAGCTGAAATAATTCCCTTTCGCCTAATACCTCATCAAAAAACCTGTTGACTAAAAGCTGGTTTATGTCAACAAGTGGAAAACTGAGCAGAACTGTGAAAAGTAATACCCTGGAGGGGAACAGCCTCTCTTATCTGCACCAAAAGTAACCTAGAAACCAGGAATTTTCAGTGATGAAAACATGTGTCAATGCCAGACGCTTCAAAATAAGAAGAAAACCTCTCTGACACTTACATAACACTTGAGATTGAGCAATTACTTGGTTTGTAACCCAAATGGTAAGAGCCAAAATATGTAATGCATTTTATTAGTACAGAAAAGAGCATACAGAAGACTTTCTATTAATCTAACTTTGGAGCAGGTAACGATAACCCAGTTCAGCGAACTCAGGCAGTGAGATTCTAGCAAGCCTTTTCCAAAGCAGGTGGGCTTTCCATCACCTGGAGCTGGGCACGTAGGAGGTGGCAGTGACATTTTCACTCCGAGGCAGAAGCTATAGTGACCAGATCTGGGTATTGCCTGCCTCAGTTGGTCTGGCCAGATCCAAACCTAACAGGAAGAGCTACGATCTTAAGGCCAGCTGCAGGCAGACAGGGAGAGGAGGCTTAGGTTTGTTTTGGTTTTGAACAATACACAGACTTTAATTAGCATTAAGCAATCAGCTGCATATCCACTTGTTCCAAAGGCTGATACCTCAACAGTAAGGAAAACTACGAGAATTTTTTAAAACAGTCCTTCCAGCAGCTCTTCAGCCCGTGTGAGCTCAGTACTAGCCAGCTGTTCTTAATTGAGGACTAATTTCAGCTAAACACAAAGACCATGTTGTTTGCTTTTGATGAAGAACAGTGTATTGCTCAGGCTTCTGCCCACGTTCCTCCCCAGAGCAAACCAAGCTTCCTGAGATGCCTGCGCTGAAGACTTGGGGGTGGAAGAGCAGTTCCCACAACAGCTCCTCCGCCTGGAAAGGAAGAGCTTGAGTCACTTCAGGGAGTTCCCATTCACTCCTATAGTCTCCCAAGCAGAGGAGGAAAGTTTAAGGATAAACAACATTAAATGCTGCTAAACCTGTATGGGCTGACTCCGTATGGACAGGAAGGGATCATTCACTCAAGTGCCAAACATGACCACTCTGCATCCTGCAACTGGACTTGTGTCCTCAGGGTGGTATTTGTAAGCACTCTGCCGCTGCTTCTTGAAAAAGCAGATTAAATAGCAGAAGGGAGTTTGCAACGTGATCAACATGGCCCCATGTTTGGGCTTCTGGTACTGCACAGTAGACACCCGCATTTGTGTGGTGAATACCCTTCACTTCAGAGAAGTTTTTCAATACTGTTGGCTCCCACAATACTCAGAAGAAAAAAAAAGAGGAGGTCAGAGCTCCATGTGGCAGCGACATTTCCTTAGAAGAGCGGGAATTTTTGGAAGGCAGAAGAATTAGGTCATCACTGCGGCCTACCAGCTTCCTGAAGTTAGCAGGGGTAGGACCATGGTCTACTGCACATATAAAACCAGCAAGGGGTCCCACTTATGTAGCCGAGATCCTCAAAGCAGGCAGAAAGAAGAGAGGAAGCCTCCAGCAGCATTTCTCTTGGAGCTTACAGATGGGCAGATCCCTGCGGTGTGCACGCAGAAAACATTTAGCCAGATGCTTTCCCTTCTAGCTGGGTAGTGGGGCCAATTTACACAGGCTACAGCAGTCTCTCTTGTTTTCACTTCATTTATTACCTCTTTGTCAGATGAAGAGTCTGCCCCCTTTTTGTGCAATATTCCCTGCTGGAACTGAAAATGTCTCACCTAGACCCAGCTGCATTTAAGAGTAGTTTTCTTACTATACTCCCATTTGCTATTCTTTACTGTTAACGACATGCTAAGGTCCAGTATTCCCCAACAAACTGTGCTCTATGGCACCTCTTCCTGTCCTGAGGACGGTCCGATACACACCCTCAAGTAGCTACTAAGTCCTACGTGACAAAAGTCTGCCTGCCTTTTTCAGTATTGCCATTTGTATCTCATTATCAAGTCCAACTCCAGCAGCAGAACTGTTCTACAGCAGACGAGGTAGTTGACAAAAGAATCCTAACTCGATTTTCAAAGCCTAGCAGCTAACACAAAAAAATATCTTTTACATCAACTACGCAAGTGAGATCCTGAATTATTTAGAAACAATAAACACGGTATATTTTGAAGTCACTTTTCAAATGGGAACCAGACTGAAAATTTCCTGTTAAAGCAACCACAGTACTTTGAGGTGCTAAATGTAAGGGGGGAGGGTGCTCTTACGGCAGTTTAATAGTTTTTAAAAGCTAACAGGCTGTCGTTTTTCCATTACAGAATGAAAATTAATTTCAGATTTGTAAGTGGTGCCAGTATGAAAATGAATTTTTATAAATAAGGTTTTTCTGTTGGATGTTTCAACAATGAAAAAGCTGGCTAGCATTGCATTTAGCTAGCATTGTATTTAACAATCATCATTATTAGGCTTCAAAATTAATTTATCTTGATGACATGAGCAATTTCTACTTTTGATATGATTTCTTCTGTGCTGCAGCGTAGCAGCCAATCCCCATAAAGGCTTTAAACTCTCCTAAAATCAAAGTCCATGTTAAAAAAAATCCCATTATCAACCCGACTTTGACTTTCATCCCTTTCAATTTCTACAGTAAATAATGGAGCCAACAGAGAATGTAGAACAACAGAAACGGCTCGAGTATGATAGCGCCCTTCTTTACCAACTCTCCTATATTCAATCAAAACCAGGAAGAAAATACCACAGCTCCTAAACATCTCCTATCACTCCATAGCAACAACACTGTAACAATTCAGAACATATCTGGTAAGGGCTTTCCACCCTGGCAGAAATGGGTTGTTCTTGAAAAGAAGTGTTAACAACTTTTTAAGTCATTGACATAAGCAACTGGTTTTAACCACTTTTTACGTCGATAATGAGTATTATTATCAGAACTGAATATGGAGAAAGGGTCTGGTTTTGCACATGAGAGTACTTTGTGTATTACTCAATTTCCTTACCTGTGAGTGTTTTACACAACAATGGGAAGAAAAGCATTTTTAAATATAGGAAAACAGAAAGGTAAAGTTAAAATAAGGGATATTCAAGCTGACTGATTTAAAGAAATACCATAAATTCCGAAATCTGAAGTACTGACAATCTGGGAAGTACCAAGAAACTAGAAGTTTGAGCATGTCTAGCAAGAAGGTAGATATTTCCATTTGGTAGAACAACACACATATTCTGTTTCTAGGTCTGCACTTTTTAAAACCCCTACCAGCATTATTGGTGACAGGAGTGACATACCCAAGTCCCACAGGCTGCCTGGTGGCCGCTTGCAATTATGCCTTGTCTTTGTGAGAGTATGTTCTTTAAGGCACATCAACAGCACCGAGTCCATTTCACTTATAGTCACTTATACCCAATGAAAATATAAAACCTGATGCATAGTAACCAGTGTTCTGTTGATGGGGAAAAACCCCACAAAATAAGTTTTAATTTAGGTTGCTGGCTTTTTGTCTTCCATGTAAGTTATAACTTGCCACGGTCACTGTTGTCGCTTTTGAGAACTGTATTTAAGCTACTGTGTTTGGAGCATTGATTCTGTAGCAAAAGCACAAACTTCACAGTATACCAACCAATTCAATCAGCAAAACACCGTTTCCAGTTCCAATGTCAAGCACAGAGCTGTCAAGGGGAATCTTTTGTTTTTCCAACCATCTGATTATGCGAACCATGCTTTCTTCTCCAAACCTATGAAAAACAAGAGCTCAGGTAATCCAGATAGCAAAAATGTACAAAAGGCACAGCAAATTTATTTCATCTGTCCCTCTCTTCAGCTTTTGCAAAGTGTCTCTTACTGAAGCACTTCAGTAACAACTGACATAGTTCACATTCCATGTTCACTTTGTTTAAACTAAAATTAATCACATGGCCTTAAAATTCACCGAAAAAACTCTGGGAAGCGAAGCCCTGCATATATTAAAAAAGGCGACAGCACCCGCAACTCGCATAGTTAAACCTGAACTCAGGGATAAAAAGCACCTTTGTCAGTTACATACGCCACAACTACCAATTCACTTTCTGCATAACGACAGCTGTGCAGGTGCAACTTAGAAATCTGCATTGCAAAACTGGTCAGGAGAATTGGTGGCTTCAAGATTAAAATTCCCCATCATTTTGCCAACATCCAGCACTATTCAGTGACCCACCAAATTGCTGGCTGTGTTTCTGCAATGTTTGTTTTAAAAACAAAGTAAGAGAATCACTCCAGTAGAGTTATTTTATTTACCAAATTTCCCCAGCATCTCCAATGTCTTCAAAAGTCTGCAGTTCTCTTTCATATGCAGCATCCCAGCTAGAGTCAAGGGGGAAAGGACAGAATATCGCCAATTAATACTGGAAAAGATTAAGATTAAAGGGTGAGGGGAAGAAAAGGCAGGAAGGCTGTATCTATGTAGCAGCGCCACTTTATGTCCATAGAATCATGGAACGGTTTAGGCTGGAAGGGACCTTAAAGATCATCTTATTCCACCCCCCTGCCCTGGGCAGGGACATCTCCCACCAGCCCAGGTTGCTCAAAGCCCTGTCCAGCCTGGCCTTGAACCCCTCCAGGGATGGGGCAGCCACAGCTTCTCTGGGCAACCTGGGCCAGGGGCTCACCCCCCTCACAGCAAAGAATTTCTGCCTGAGATCTCATCTAAATCTCCCCTCTTTCAGTTTGAAGCCATTCCCCCTCGTCCTATCACTACATGCCCTTGCAAAAAGTCCCTCTCCAGCCTTCTTGTAGGCCCCCTTCAGACAACTGTAAGGATCAAGTATTACCTAGACAGATAAATTTCTCGGGCGCACGTTGTCTGTCAGACACCGAGCTGGCGATGCCCGCAGCGTGAAGGCCGCGGGTGACCGACCGAGGGGCACAGCACGGGCCTCCTGCTCCCCCGGCCGCCCCGAGCCCGCCACGCCGCGGCCCATCGCCCCCAGTCCTGCCCCCGCCACCACTCACTGCTCTCTGGTGCCCAGCACCGAGGGACTGAAGGGCTCCTGCCGGCACCCCGACCCCGGCCCCGCGGGGCGCCCAGCCCGCTTCCCCGCCACCGCCATGCCGGAAGCGCCTCGGCACCATAGAGAGCAGCAGGGAGAGGGCCCGCGGCC
>VYZM01018832.1:202593-235084 GCA_013398915.1 Dromas ardeola | reverse complement strand
TGGCGGTTGGAGGACTCTCACTCGCTGCCCGGCGGGGGCCGAGAGAGCGGCTCCCCGTGGGACGGGACTACACTTCCCAGCAGCCCCCGCGCCGCCGCCGGAAGTCGGCGGGCCGCGAGCGCGCGCGGGGGCTTGTGGGATCGGCGGCGGCGGCGGTGGTCTCCATGATGGCGGCTTCCATCTCGGGCTACACGTTCAGTTCCGTCTGCTACTACAGCGCCAACAGCAGCGCCGACCACGTAGGTGCCCGCGGCCGCCGCCGCCTCCCGACGCGGCCGGCGGGGGCCCTCCCTCGCCCTGCGGGGCTCCCCTCCCTCTCCGAGCNAGCCGCCCCGGTCGGCTCTTGCCGGCGACGCGGAGGTGGCCGCGGGGTGCCGCCCGGTCCCGGCCACCAGCGTGGGGGTGTGAGGGTGGCTTGCAGACCCGCCGGGTCCCGCTGCTGGCGGGGGCGCCGGCCGCCCTGCGCCTCCGGGACACGGGGGGGCTNGGCTGCAGGCAGCAAACGCCTGTGTTAAAGCTGCGGGGGTTTGCCTGCGCCTTGCAGTAGATTTCGCTTCCCAGCCCCGGCAATTAACCCCGGTTACAATGCAGAACCGGGGTGTTTCCAAATCCCGCTGTTTTGTTGACAAACTTCTAGTCTGAGCTTGTTCCCGTATCTGTTCACCAGGAAATACTGTCCCGCCGTTTCAGTGCTTATGCCAAAAGCACCTGATTCCTGCTTATTCTCCTTCCTCATTTTGGGCAGGGATGGAGAATAAACAATGACTTATAGTTACCTTCTGAGTTTTATGATCTCTGGTTTTGTTCAGGGTCCAGCCCAATCTCCATATGTAAATTTGAGTAAGTCTCTGCAGGTGTAAACTCTGCTTCCCCTTAGCTTTGGAGGAACAGAGCTGCAGTGGTGTGCTGCACCATGCTCTGGCCTCCTCTCCACCCACCACATCCTGCCTAGCTGGGACTGCTTCTTTATGTAATCTGGGTTTGCCTTGTATAAGTTGTGTGTTACTTACGGAAGCTTTCAGCAAAGTGTTATTTTTGGACAACCTGTCCCTATAGTGTTTTGAAAGGATGTTGGTAAATCAGGAAATCAGTCTTCTGTCCTGGTTTGAGGCGACATCTTTATAAACCTAAGGACAGGTTATACCTTCTGTCACTCAGATACGTATTTAAAACTAAATCCTTGTTCAAATTCTTCCATTTAATGCTAAGAAACTTAAAAGTAAATGACTGTATATAGTGGGGTGTTTTTTCTATTTTTAGTGTTTCTTTTTCTTTTCCCCCCCTTGAAATTGTAGGAAGGATTTCTGCTAGGAGAGGTGAGACAAGAAGAAACTTTTAGCATTAGCGATTCACAGATCAGCAACACTGAATTTCTACAAGTGATTGGTAAGTAATAGAACTTTGATAAATTCTGAAAGGAGCACTGTTCAGTTTTTGAGTAATTCAGTAAGAATTATTTCACTTGTGAGACCAGCACAAGATGTTCCAGTTTCTCAAAACAGTATTTGCTACAGTATTTGTGGTTGTGGTTGAGGTGTGAGGAAAGGAAACAGTCCTTTGCTAGATACGGGGGCTTTGTGCATCTCCTTTTGTGAAGAAAAGATCATGCATTGAAGACACTTATCTGTATTTCATGATGGAGAAATGATTAATTTGGGTTTTGGTCCTGCAGGGAGTTTCTTGCTTGATATGGTTGTCTAAATATAAGCATGTGTTCAAAGTAAAATAAATGCATCGCTTGATTTACTGATACTGAAAGGAGACAAATTTCCAGTGGGGAGTTTGGATGAATGGCTGGTAGTTGATGACATCGTAAACTGTCACAGCAAGATTGACCGGGGAATATTTGTCAAACAATTTACTTTATTGATAAGCACATGTACTTACTGTACAGCTGATTTGTTGTTGTGAAAAGTGAAAGAAGATCTAAGATCTTGCTGTTAAGTGCTGTTGGTTGAAGTAGATATTTTTTTACACGAGTGAGATGCTGTTGCAGGGTTTTAGCTCTATAGAAAATAGGAAACCCCTGAAAGTAAATGCTGTTTTTTGGTATACATATATATAACCC
Organism: Dromas ardeola; assembly: GCA_013398915.1. NCBI lineage: Eukaryota > Metazoa > Chordata > Aves > Charadriiformes > Dromadidae > Dromas > Dromas ardeola. Next base: position 233,016 of record VYZM01018832.1, on the reverse strand, counting down.
CGACGTTAAAATGCATATAAACCTTCTTTAAAAGCCCAAATGCGTATGTGCCTGGCTTTGTGGATCTGATACTAAATAACATAGCAGCATCTGAATAAAGCTCAGCTAATACACAAACATCTTGCGATTGACTCTCAAATGTTATTTCCAGTAGAGACCTAAAGGTCTCTGAAAGTACATTCTATATTATGTTACATCTCAAGATAGGATTTTGTGTGTGCATATATAATCAGCATCAAAGTATTGTATAAAGGAAGGCAACCGATAGCTGCATCTGTTCGGACAAAACTGGACATGACTATTCAGTGGTAACTGATCTTGGTTATTGTTGACAGTGTAACATGGTAATGTCAACAACTGCACCCTCGGCGTGGTTTCATAAACCAAGTGTTTGTGGCGTTAAAAATTATTCCATTTTTAGATAACACTTTTGTCACATTCCTGGTTACAGTTATTTTCTGAGAAATTACACAGGCACACAAACACATACCCCCAGTCCTCCCCAGATGATCCGGGTATTTTTTGTTTACCAGACTTTTACTTCAGTATTTGTTCATCAATGTTAACTCTTGAACTCCCAGTTCAGCTCATGAACTGAGATTGACAGTTTTGTGGCATTGTTGTCACAGATGAGTTTTAAAATTCTTACTTTTCTGCTGTCTCAAAGCTTAGTGGCGTTGTTTGGGTAGATATGTACTATATATATCTCTCTATATAAAATAAGTCAATGTGTAAAACATTTAGAATGATGGCTGCTTCGTGCATTCTGAGCAGTAGGCGTGTTGCTTCCTGTTTTTCAAAAGACAAGGCCTCTGTAGCAATGTCATAACCCGAGGATTAAGTGTGTGTTCTCAGTAGTTGCAGCCAGTATATCTGCTGGAAGGAGTTGGTCTGAACTGGAATAATTAAACCTAACTGGCTTTGTTTAGCAAATTGTAGGCACAAATTCCTGTATGCCAGTGTAAAAATAGGGTGTTGATACACTTATAAACAAGTCCAAATAAAGAAAGTCCAAATATATTCCAAATAAAGGAACTGTAACAGCAGCATCATGAGGAGTTCTTGCCAGTGAAAACGTATGGTCTCTCAGGCGGTATGCCTGCCATGGACCAGGGCCTTGTTTTGATAGTGGCTAAATATGCTGAGATGCTAATGTGTGTAGTCTGTTGTTCTTGGGGATTGTGATCTGATTCTGACTCTGCTGAGATTGCAATCGTGAGCAGCCTGTGACTTTCGGAACAGCGGGTGGTGAGTCACTCTCCAGGAAGGAAGAGTCTAAACAAAGTTGTTGCTAAACAACTCCAGCGGGGTTCGAACGTAGGAGCTTGAAATATTATTGCTATATGAGTGCTGTTCACTCTGAGGAAATACAGCTTCAGACAAAAGTTATGTGATCAAGGGATAATACTATGAATAATTGATAAGCTGTATTTGGTAAAAAGTCGGAGTAGAGGAGAACTTTAAAGAAGCACTAAACGGCACAAAACAGTAAGTCATGCTTGGTGTTACAGAGGCAATGTGAATTGGATTTTTACTCTTTTCTCGCCCTTCTCCGTGATTACTGACATGTTACAACCTTTGCTGCTTAAATAAGCATCTTAGCATTTATTACAACCTCTTCAGTGAAAAAAAAATACTGCCGAGACTTTTTACTACTTTCTATAGCAGAATTATGTATTGTAATTAACCGTTTCGGATGGGTTTTTAACCCGTGTTCTCATCATAGATTCTGTTTTCCTTGCCTGGTTAAATACTCCAATGTATAATGTTTCAGTGGTTCCCTTCTCCATCACTTTTCTTATTCGTTGCTGCTGTAATAAACAGTCTATATGAATGCAAGTGAACTGTTGTGGTAAGGTGCATCAAAAAGAAAAAAAAATCATAAATACCTTTGTGAGGAGATTACAACTATAAAATGGTATCAGAAGTGTGTATTTGAGGCTCGGATACATCTGTGTATCTGAGCAAGTGTATGTCTTGCTTATTGTTAAAATATTTTCCTCTGTGAAATGGCAGGTTAGGAAGAGCAGCTAGTTTTCCAGGTGTGGTGCTGTGTCATCAAGTGTTGTTGAGACATTAAGGGCAGCGTGTGGTCTGACACAAATGTTTATTTGTTCAGTAGCTGGGATGTGGAAAGTTCATGCAAGATACGCCACTGTAATTTCTCTTTACCTTGAGCAGTTGGACGTATGTCTCTCTTTTTCTGTTTGTTGTTGCAGAAATCCATAACCATGAGCCTTGTTCAAAACTCTTTAGGTAAGCACTTTCTCTTGTCTTCCTGTGTTGGCTGCAGAATATAAAAATAGGTAGCTCACTGAAATATATTAGCATTTCAAAGGTACCTACCAATGTTTGCATTGTTATCTGGTGATATTACCAAAATACATGTAAACGGCACCAACCATGATAATGAAAGTATGAGTTTACAGTTTTAGTAATGAATTTACCTAAGCACTTAGCTTAGGTTCCAAAGGGTGCTGAGGTAACTAGTCCAGGCTTATTTCTCTATCTCCTTGAATTTCCACCTCATGTAGAAATTCACACGTAGTTAGTGGAGGTAGGATAGCCTGGTATTACTCTGGTATCGTATCACTCTGGTAATTAGGATGAATGTCAAAACCAATTTAAATTATTGTAGCCTTAGGTTAGCTCTGCTTGGGCCTGAACACTTTGCGTGCACTAACCTTATTAACTTGCTGGGTTAACAAGTTGGTTTGTAGTTAGCTGTACCGACTTGCAGCAACTAATTATTCTGAAGCTTTCAGCTTGCTAGTTATTTTTGCCTTCTGATCTCCTGTACTCCAGAAGGTAAATTAAATATAGGTCTAATATATTCTGCGTAACAGCTTCCATCTATTTATATGTAGCTTTTCTCTACAGTCTTCATTTGTTACACTGTGACGGCTTCTGAATGCTGTCTAGAAATTCTTTTTAGAAGGAATTCCCAATTAATCTCTTGTCTTTATTTAGAGATTTCCAGCCAATTAAGAAGAGACAGTACCTTAGATATTATGATTGACATGAGTTACATTAGAGAGAAAAGCTGCAGTCTATCATTTGCGCTCTGATAATTACAGAGGGTACTCTTAACCCAGTGATTTAAATGCTAGAGACTCCACACATCAAGATAATATCCCAGTGTCTAGTAGACTCTGTCTGGTTCCTAGTGATGCTTTGTGCAGCGCATATCAAAACCGATCACGTTTACTGCTTCTCCCCAGTCAAGAAATCGGTTGTTAGTAACTGAGCTGATGGAGGAAGGGGAGGAAGTCAGTATTTTCACCGCATGCTTTCTGCACAAGAAAACGGATGAATTTATTTACTTCAGAGCACAGGGGAAACTCTCACAGCTCATACAGCCTTTATCAATACCAGAGCGAGATGCTGGTTTCTCTGTTCCGTTAGATGTAGCAGACGCTGATTTTGGGGCATTCTACCTTATCCCTTTGACTTAAATGTAGCCAGTCAGAGGAGCCCTTATTCTTGTAAGCTGGCACTGCTGCTGTTGAGTAGACAGGCTTGGTTCCAGTACTTTTACCAACACATGGGAGCTGAATAAGAAGCAAGGATTTTAAAAGGACTGATTTCTTTCTGCAGTTGTCAAATGAAGGTGTTTCGTTACGTACTAGTTGCTCATCCCATAGGAAAATTATTCTTATAACGCATAGGAAGAGAAATAATTGGATATCTGCTACTTACAAGAATGTACAAATACTGTGAACATGAATTGAAAAGATTATGCAAATATTATGTAGTATCTCAAATTAGTGATTAGTTGCAGTCTTAATATTCGCAATAACTTGCATCTTGAAAGAGATTTTATTTCCACCCTTATTTACTAGCCAAGTACCGAGCTCAGGATTTTCTGTTGTGTGTTTTTTACCCCCACACACAAGAGTTGAGATCATAGACCTCTAAAAGAGAGTGTTTTCCTGCACTGCTTTAGGTGTTAGTGATTATCAGCTCTTGAAAGAGACTAAGGATTTGGCGGGTAAGTCAAGGAGCAATCTCTTTTCAAATATTTTTCCTTTTATCATGGAATGTGATCTACTTGAATTTATAAACCTGTCCATGTAGATGGATTTATAAATTCTTAAATCTGTTGTGTCCACAAAATAACCAACACGTCAGGGTTTGGGCCTCAGTTCTGTAAGCAGAGCTGTATGGAAAGACCGTGATACTTTGGATTCTTGCTGACCTCAGTATAACTGTTTTGGCTTCAAGGGTCCAATCATGTGAGTCTAATTGCAGGGCTGGAGCTCAAGAAATTGATTTGTAGTTGCATGTAAAAGGGCCCTGCTTTCCCTTCTTCGTTGGCAGGTAGGCGTCTTATTATCAAAGCAGGGTTTTACAGAATGCTGGTCAAAATAAAATTACACAGTCCATTTATGTAGGTACCCCTTGTTGTAGGGGCTGGCAGTGAAATACTAGGCATCAAAGTAATATGTGCAATGAAAACATTTTATAACTAATCATTACAGGCATCCTGTATTTCATTACTAGTGGTTTAAAAGGGGTTAGGGTTTTCACACGAGCGAGTCTTAGGCATCTAATCTAAATGCTCTGCACCTTCCTCTGTGAGCAACTGCATCCATCTATTTGCTGCGCAGCCAACCTGGGCTTCTAACTGCTCTCCGTATAGCACCCGTGTGGGATATCTCAAGTAGGTGGTGTAAATACTGACCTATGTTGATGAAAGTAATACTCTAGAAGTTGCTTTGTAATGTATAGAATGCCGTCTATTCAAAGAACACTCAAAGTATAAATTATTTACTTTATGTATACTGTGTGTGTAAACTATGTACCTACCTTTCTCTCTTCCTTTTTGGTTCAAGCTTTTATGACTATGCAGGCAAAGTTAATGAGGAGAGTTTGGACAGGATTCTTAAAGACCGAAGAAAAGTAAGTTTTGTATCTTTTCCTCCTGTTCTAGTCATTACAGCCTATAATTAGAAAGAGCGGTTTTGGAAAACAAACAAACAAAAAAGGTAGTTAACTGGAAGAAATATTTTCATTCACAAATCTGACCGTTTGGTTTTGACCCAAGGTTTGTTTTTCTCCTGTACGGAAGTTGGTGGATTTGTGGTACTTAGGTTAGATTGGGGGCAATGTCTAAATTCCCTGAAGAAATGCAAAGGATTTAAGTTTAGGTCTCCAAAAGTGAAGGACTGGTATTAACCCCCTCAAATTTCTGGGCTAGACATGTAGCGTTATGATTGTCTACTTTGCTGCTGAAACCAACAAAAATGTAGCTGATCTGAAAATCTGTTCCAAAGAGTTCATTTAAAAGAGTTGTAATGATATATACAGCCTTGTAATTGCAATTTTTGCACTGTCAGTTTTAAACTGGAAAAACTGTTCTGTCAGTTTTAAACTGGAAAAACTGTTCTGTCAGTTATGTCAGATGTTGTCATAGCTTTACGTCATGCATATGTTGTTTGTAGCACGAGTATTAAGAAGATGAAATTTTAGTAGTTGTTCGGAGAAGAGTCAAACCTTCTTTCAGTGTTTCATCTCATTCCATACTTGTGCGCTGTCTTTCTAATTGTTGAATAATTGATTCAGAAGTTCTCATGAAGTGATTTGGCAAAGAGCAGAGCTGCAGGTGTGGTTCCTTATTGACTTCCTTAGTGAAGTGAATCCACCAGTCACCCTGCTCTGGCAAAAGGACGGGTGACTGACTTGCGTAGTTCAATTTGTGGCAGCTGTGGACGTTTTTAGACCTAGCAGGAAGGCATCACTAGTACATGAATTTGGCTCTTGAGGTCTGGTTAGTGCCAGAGCTGGTACAAAAGTAGAGGTGGTTAACACAAGAACCTTTTTCTTGTTTTATTTATTTTACAAAGCAAACCAATGTCATTACAGCTGCTCGTAGAGCTGCCGATTGCATTTCAGTAGTAGCAGAGCAAACTGTCGAGGCAAGAGCTGTTGGGCTTTTGGGATTTCTGTCCTCTACAGGTGACTCAAGTGTAACTTTCACTGCTCTGAGTAAGGATGCCCTGTGTGAATTGATCTTCATTATGCAAAGCGTGTGATGGCAGTGGCTCAGTTGCTAATTGAATTTGCAGTCTTGACTTTCTGTTCGTCTTGCCCACCTGAACTGTGGACTTGAGCTTACAGACAAGTCTTAAGCTGAGGAGGGATCTTTAGGGAAGCAAGTCCTAAATCTGTGCAACTTCTGCAACACTGATAGTTATGATGTTTTTTTCTTATCTGTTTATTCCAGCAAATGCTCTCAGAATAAACTCCTCTTTGTATATGAATGTATTTATGCTTAATGCATAGGTGCTTTGTCTGTATATTCATGCGAACAGACAGGTACTCCTTTATGCTGATGATGGAGTGAGTTTCCAGTCTCAGATCCTGAATTCTGTAACCAAGTAACTCTACGGAGCATATTAAGTTCCCCTTCAGGAGACAAGGCAAAAAGCATAATTAAAAAATGTTTGTCTCCCACTAGTTTTCAGTTGAATTTTATTTTGTTAGGACCTACCTTGCAGGGAGACTCTAGCAAGGTGCATTATCTGCTGCGAAAGCAAGCAAAACTGGGGAAATTTAAACTTGCAAGTGTCATGTTACTGAAGCACCACAGATTTAATGACATTAATTGTCATAACGTCAAAAAAGAAAGAAATACTGCTGTCTGGGAACCAAGACAGGCTTGTATTCTCTTTTGTTAGCAAACTAAACGCATTTTATTGTGCTCAGACTAAGTAATTGTACAGATTTACTAGAAAAAGTTAAAACCAATGCTTCTAATTTTTTATTTAACACGGGAGTTATCTTGTTTAATATGTAGAATCTGCTTTATTCTCCTGAATATATACGCGCAGTCTTAATGCATCACTACATGATAGTGCCTATTCCTGGGACTCTTCGAAAACCAAATTGTTCATGATGTGTCCTTTCTCATTAATCTCTTAAATTAAATGTTAGTTAACATGAAGTAAAGGAGTTAAATGCATATTGTATTCAAAATAATCATTGAATTGGAATGGGTCTTAGCTGATGTGCGTACGAATCTTTCACAATTCGATACACAATGAGATCATTTTATTGTTGTACACAGCGGATTAGTCCCGTATGTCTCATGAACAGACATGAATTTGCAAATATGTTTGTGGAGCGCTGGAAGTGTCTTACAAACCGATACAAGCGAATAGGCAGTTGAAATATTTAGGCCAAAGAAAATCCACATTTGCTGTGTTTGGAAACAGCTCAAGTCTAGTAATTTGAAGATGCTCCAAGGTTTGTTGCTAAAATTTAGCAATTGAAGTATATTGGAAGTTGGATCCTGATTGCCACTGAGGACACACAGGTGTCTGTAGCATAATAAGGTGGGGCAATTAATAATTGTGTTGTAACAGGATATCACTTGTTTCAGGTTATTTAATAGGTGCAAGCCTCTAGTAATTCAGTCCGATTTTGTTGCAATAAAGCTACTGGCTAATTCATGTGATACCACGGGTTTAGCAAATTTATTATTGGAAGGTAAAGCTGTATCTTTCAGTTAATACTTTGGGTTTTTTCTGATGTACTTTGATTACAGAACATTATTGGATGGTACAGATTTAGGAGAAACACTCAGCAGCAAATGTCATACAGAGAGCACATCATTCATAAACAGCTGACACACATTCTTGGAGTGCCTGATCTTGTCTTCCTTCTCTTCAGCTTCATTTCCACTGCAAATAACTCAACACATGCTTTAGAATATGTGCTTTTTAGACCAAACCGAAGGTAAGCAGCCACTGTATCTGAACCTATCCTCATGTTTTGTTCTGCTTCCTATTGCTTTTCTTTAAACTATTTTGAAATTTGTACAATTAACACGTAAAGAAGGCTTTGTGTTTGTGAAATGATGTCTTGGTGTACAATTGTTAGTGATGGCAGCTTTTTTAGTATTTTTCTAATATTTTAAGAGAAATCAGATGTCAGTACCATGTTTCTTATAATAGACCTGCATGTAGCTTCACCCTTCTTGTATTTGTGGTAGTTTGAACGCAGAATAAAAAGGTTCTAAGAAGTACAGAGGTAGGTCATCTCAAGGGAGTTTTTGATCATGCGTTTATTTTGAACGCAACTTCTAATATTTTGCAGCTTTATAACAAACCTAATGCAGAAGCTTTGAAATTCCGTGAGTTGTGATCGTCAGGGAGATGGGATGATAGCAAGGCTATTGTAAATAACCTTTTGAATATGAATTAAGAAGTCTTTCTAAACTTTCTCTACAGGTATAATCAAAGGGTGTCGCTTACTATTCCTAATCTAGGCAACACTAGTCAACAGGAATACAAAGTTTCTTCAGTGCCAAATACTTCTCAGAATTATGCCAAAGTTATTAAGGAACACGGGTAAGGATTTTTCATTTGCAAATGAAGTACAGTCATCAAGCTCTACCTTCTGTACCTTCCAAAGAATACTACAAATATGCATTTCAAGCAGGAAAAAAAATAGTTCTGAAGGAGAATGGTCAGTTCCTAGGGGCTTTTTTCCTGCTTAGAATTGAATCTTTTAGAAGAACAAAGGGGACTCGGTGCACCAGTCGGAAAAGCGGAGTTGGTATGGCCAGTCGTGCTGCGGGCCTTGTGGCTGGAAGTTTCTTACTTGATTTCCACCACCAAAGAATTCTGCATGAAAGCTTGATTTAAAACTTGAACTCTGACTTGGAAGTGTTGAAGTCCTGTTGTTTTCCTTAAGTAATTTAAATTAAATGCCGTAAATGCGAAGTAGCTTTTCTGACTATTAACAGTGAAATTATACAAGCTTAAAGATTTCTGCAGGTTTAGTCTCGTTCAAATGGGACTTTATTGTTCCAAAAGGAATTTTGATATTGAATATGCTGCTGTTCAGATTTTGGTTCTTGGGAGTATGGTACATTTTTAGCAATATAAAATAAAATACATTTTAGAAATATAGTGGTAGACTGCTTAACAGCAATTCAAAGACGGCATGAGCTAGCAACATGTTTTGTCTTTCCTAACTAATGATTTCTGCGTTTCTTTTTTTTTAGTACTGATTTTTTTGACAAAGATGGAGTGATGAAGGACATCAGGGCTATATATCAGGTTTATAATGCACTTCAGGAAAAAGTACAGGTAACTTCCTTTACTTAGTATTGGTCTGTATGTGTGTGGTATCTTTTGTTTGTCCTTTGGTTAAACCAGGAGTGGAGGAGGTGGAGATTTTTAGAGCTCATAAACAATTTATTAGGAACTGTAGGAAAATAAGTTTGACTTGAATAATGAAATGTGTCAGTTTCTATTTAATGTGTGCATTCGCAGTGGCTGCTGTAAAAGTGGTTGAAACTGATATCAATTATTTCTCTTTTGCAAGTAAGAATGACTTAATGCTTAGTGATTTCTGGGAAATGCTAGCTATTTTTAAGAGTATGTGTTAAAGAAAAACCTTGCCGAAGGCTGTAGGAATTTGCACAGGTTTAAAGGCTTGCCTGCGTGAGTTTAAAAATTACTCCTGGCTCTTGGTATGTAGCATGCAGCAAAGAGCTCCATCTGTTAGTTAAAACTTGTGAATGTTTTGTGTAGTGCACGAGTGAATTCTTCTCCAAATGTGGCAAAGCATCTGAAAGCGCCTTGAGTGTCAAATCTACTAAATGTAAGCTTGTCAATTCACAGCTTGTCCTATGCGAAGAGCAGCGTCGCCGTGCTGCCTCGGGAGCACACACATCTGCTAATTGTGCTGTAGTCACAGATTATTTCTAGGCTTTCCCCTTACATCTGCCCTGGCGGGATTTGTGTCTCTGCTCCAGCTCAGCTTTGCTGGTTGGCACATACAGCAGAGAACAAGGCAGTCATCGCTCCAACCATCCCCGACCCTGCTTCCATGGAAGAACAACTGTTTCTCCCTGAAAGTTGCTACTTTCTAACCTGCCTTGTAAGATGGATAACCCTCATCGAGAAGGCAAACAGCTTTCATGCCAGCTTCAGGAGACATGAAAATTTATTTTCAGAGGTCTATCTCATTAGCTAATGGTATTATTCCTGTAATGCTGTTTTTGCCAAGAGTGCATGTATCCTTTCGTGCTCTTGCTGTTGTTTGAATTAGTGTCTGGTTAAATGGAAAATATAACATCATCAGGGAGTTGTCTTCCTACCTGGTAAAAGTATGACTTTGTTGTATTTCACCATGTAAATCATGCTGCTGTACGTTGTTTACAGAGCTTAAAAGTAACTTAGGTGTTAGCTAACTCGAGAAACTTTTATCTTTAAAGCGAGTGTTTCACAGAGAATATTACAGGACCGGAAATAAGTTTTCTGGTAAAGCAGCTGAGACACCTGTATTTGCATTATTCACCAGTTAGTTGGGAGGGGAGGGTTTACACTTTATAAGCTTCTACAAATTAGATATAGAACTGAAAGCATAGTTAGTGTTTTTCAGCTCTGTAGGTCAGATCACTAATAGTAACCTTTTGGAGAAGAAACAGTAAATGGCTGGTGACTTACTGTTTAAGACTCATCAGTGCTTTTTAGAGTTGTGTACTCCTCAAAAATGATCATGTTTAATGATAATGACCAATACTTAATTTCTGAAGAAGTAAACAATATCCAGTATAACATGGTTAGATTAAAAAATAAATCAACATTATCCATGTTTAAAAAAAGTTCTGGATACTTCTGTGAAAATTTAATCTTCATTTCCTAACCAGTATCGGAAAATCTTCTTGAAGAAGTCTTGTTTGTTTAATAGAGGTGCCCGTTAGGCAATCAGCTTGGGACGGTTGAATCTCAAGTCAAGTGTTTCATACCCCAATTCGAATTTGGTCTAGTACAAAAAGTATGCACCTTCATGCTACATTTTAAAACCATGCTGCTGTAGTATCATTATTGTGCTAACAACAGTGTATTTAAAATTAAAACAAACAAACAAAAAAAAACCAACACAGAAAACCCCCAACCAAAAAGGTCAAGTCTTTTCCACCAAGTAGGAGTAGCGAACTTTGGATCTTCTTACAAATCCTCCTGTGCTGATGAATTATTTGGAAATGCTTTTCCTGTCATGCAGCAGTTGGAAATTGGCAACAGCCAGTGAAGAAAGCAATCCTCAGGTTGAATATTATGCTCTGACAGAGTTAACTCTTGCTCTTAGTTTTGTGTTTTTAATGGCTTCTTGTTTGGTCATAGCTTTATTAATGTTGTCATGGAAGTCTTCCTGTATTTTTGCAAAATCTTAGTATATCTCATGTTGTTTTGTTTTCCTAGGCAGTATGTATAGATGTAGAAAAAAGTGAACGTGTTGTTGAATCTTTTCAAGCTGATGTAAACAAGTTGAAAAGGCAAATCGCACAAAAGAAAAATGAAAAAGAACAGGAAATAAGTAAGTTTCCTTTTAATTTTGTTTTTTCAGAAGCAGATGCTGTAAGGACAAAACACTGAGTAGAATTATTTTGAGTTGTTTTCCTGATAGCTCATAGCAAAAGAAAAAAAAAAAACACATTGGGAAGGGCATATGATGGCTTTGTGTTGAATGATACTTGAACTGTGAAAGTATGTGTACTGCAGATATTTTTATCGGAGTCATGCGACGTTTGCAAACTTAAAACATAGGAGAGAGACAAAGCTAAAGCATGAGAAAGTCAGTTTTGGAAATAACACAGGAAAAGATCAGTTATAGGAAAGGAAAAGTGGAGCAAAGCCAGGAATGGAAAATGCAAATCTAAACACTGGAGAGATTCCTTTTTGCAGTATTACATAGAAGCAGGGTACTGTGTTTACAGGCCAGTAGCTATCAATGTTTTTTTGAAATCTTTATTCCCTTTCCCACTCCCCAACCCTATTCCCAAATACAAGCCCAGCGCTAATTAAATGAGAGTTCAGTTCTGTGACTGGACACCAGACAAACTGGGTGAAGGAAAATGAGTGTGTAAGTGATGAATGTTGGTGTAGATCATCTGAAGTGTTGTCTAGGTGATTTTTGACCTTGCAGCTTTTAGTGGATGTATCGGTGTTTTCACCACTGATTTAGAGACCATCTACGTTTTTATGCTCCTCCCCACTTCACAGTTACTGAATTCTACTTTAGTCAGCGTTTTTTCGTTATTTGCTGACTTTATGGTGAGCATGATTAGCGTTGAAATATCGCCTTTCAATGTTGAACTAAATCTTCCAAAAAGTCCATTTTGAAGTCATTCCTTTCTTCAGGAGTACCTGCTAGAAAGTGGAAGAAAGTATTTAAACGCAGAATATTGGTGGAATTTGCTTACCTATTGCAAGTACCATATAATCTCTGATAGGGATTTCAGTCTGTGTTACTTCTAATTCCTTGAAGCTACAGAAGTATTGTCCTTCTTGCAGTGTGTTGGGGAAATTCATTTTCGGGAAAGCCAAATCAGGTAATGCTTTAGTTTATTCAAGGCAATACAGGCATGACGGTCTTGTCTTTCTAGTGAAGCTCTACGTGCAGAAATTATACTTCTGCTGTGTTTTGAAGAGCTATATTAGTATCGAGTTGATGTGGTTTAAGTTTCCATGTTGCAAATAGGTCTCATTAAAAAAATCCATGTTTTTATTAGAGTTGGTTCTGCATCCTGTATTAATAGTATGAGTTTTCATAGTATGCAGTTAGCACTGGTAGGGAAAACCAGTAATAGGTTTAGATTAATCTTTTTTTTTTTTTTTCCCTTTTGCTGCTCCATAATTTCCTGAATCAGTGAGACCTGTTGTGTGAGCGCGCTTGGCTGGTTGCCACAGTTTCCCTCGTTCCTAAAAATTGAATATGACTTCAGGAGACTTTTGCTTAGCAGTAGATAGGTTTTGTGAAGAGCCTGGACATTTCCACGGAGACATTGCTGATCTAATTTAATTAGTGAATGTAAGGGAAGACTGAAGATAGAGAGTAAGAGCGAAGAATAGGCAAACGGAAAGTAATATTAAAAAAAAAAAATATATATTTTTCAGCAAACACTGCCTCTCTTTTTTCCATGTTTTGAAATGATAAGAAAATAGCCAGATTTTGTAATTTTAGCTACAAGATGTTCTTTATTATTTGTGTATCTTGTTACCTAAAGCTGTGCCTGAGACTAAAAGGTGGTTTGGACGAGTTAACTCCCTAAAGGGTGCAATAGGCCCCTCTGCTGTTATGACCGGATATTTTTACTTTCTCCTGGCAGCAAGGGCCTCTTATCCCATTTTTAGAGCAAAGTCTGATCTGTCAGCCCACTTCTCTAAGGTCCTTCCTTCCCTGAACCTCAAAGCTAAGGTAAAGAGCAGCATCAGCCACAGAGCGTTTGAAGGATGGAAGCGGCGTGAGTCACTGCTGTTTCCTGCTTGGCTGCGGATGAAACAGCCGGGGAACTGCTACTACGCGAGCTAGCGAGAAGCAGAGATGGGTGTTTAGTGTAGCTGGAGCTGATCCCAGCCCATATGGCAGAAGACAGGGGAGGAGGAGGAGGAGGAAGAGCAGTCGGTGCTAGCCTCTAGATACTACCAGTGGGATGCAAATGCCGGACTGAAAATTTATGCCAGAGCAGGTAATCATGTGAGAGGGCTGAAACAAGAAAACACGCAGCTTGTATCTCTGCAATATTTTTAGACATGAGTAGCTAAATACTGAAGCTGGCCTTCTGTTCTCTCGCTTACGAAATATTGGGAGAATTTCCTTGGTTTTAGTGAGTTAAATGTTCCAGTTAATCATTCTCTGAGCTGGAGGAGAAGGGCGCATTTGATTCAAATTCCTGCAGTTGTTGTATGAAAGTTTGTTATTCTTACAAATTTTTGGTTGACAGGTTAAGACTTTAACACTCTAGCATAAAAGTCAATTGAGACTTTACTTGCCAGATCACTGAATTAATTTTGTACACGTAGTAGCACGTCCTAGGGTATAGCGAGTGCTGTGCGCTTCCCGGATGCCAGCAAATCTCCCACGGCAGCTCTCGTAGTGTGGACCGAAACTGGAGTGCTGTTACGTAGCCACTTGAAGGAATATGCTTTTTTTATTGCTGAAGAGATACCTCATTGATTTGATTAAAGCAACTCTTCAGCCTTTATTTCTGCTTTTTCCAGAAGTATGGTGTTACAGTAAGTAGAGCTGATGCCGTTTTGTCTATCACCTAACTGCAAGGCAGCTTTACATACACCGGTGTCAATTCTGATGGGTGTTTGGAGGTTAATAATCAGTCAGAAACCAGTTAAAAACTTAAGTCTATCCCTTGTGTCTAATGTATCGTACTCTAATTTAAGCTGCCCTCTGCTTACCTTTCCACAGCAGCCTCTTATGTACATTTGAAGACTTAAACTATTTCCTCAGTCTTCCCTAATTATTCCAGTTACTGCAGTCTTTCCTCTTAAGTCATATCTAGATCTCTAACAAGTCCTTTTCCTGTGTAGAGTTTCGCCAGTTTTTCACTATTTCTTAAACTGTGTTGTTCAAAATTAGAGACAGTATTCCAGTTGTAGTCTTAACCACTACAGCCCGTACTAAAATAATACTTACCTGTTTCTCAACAGCTGAGCACACTTAATGCATGTTGATATTTATATTTACATAAATCAACAGTAAACCTGTGTTTCTTTTCTGCAGAAGGATGTAACTGTTCCTCATTTTGCAGTTCGTTATTCCTGTGCTTGTCTTATTTATTTATTCTTAAATTATTTTTCAAATCATCTCATTTAAGATCACTTTCGCATTATTACTAGCATAGCACTATCTGTAATTTTAATAAGCATGTGCTGATTAAATTCCATCATTTAGGTTGTTAATGCGAGTATAGTTCCGGTGCAGAGCTGTGGGAGCTTCATCTTGATGCGTCTTTGCAATGTGACTCTTGACCATTGTAATTGTTCTTTAACCAGTTCTTCAGCTGTCAAGGTTTTTCTCGGTCCTCATAGTGCTTATGTTACTGTCCGCTCATTATGGAACGCGGAGACACTGTGAAGTCCTTAGAGGCGAGACATATCTGTGGCTTTTGGTCTTGCTTTGATTTTTAAAACCCCATGGATTGGAAAGAGAACCTGTCCTTAGTGGATAAATTTATTTATAGCAACTCTTTAACTGTACAATTACTTGAATAAAGGTCAGGACATGGAAGTGGTGGGTTTACCCGCTAGTGTAACTTTTTGTAGGGAACAGGTTTCCGTGATTGTGTCCGACTTTTCCAGGCACAGCAAACAACACGCCTTACCAGTATTATACCAGTGCGAGAGCCTTGATTGTGGATCACTGTGCTGGGGACCTAGGAACACAGGTTCAAAGGATGGTTCTTGCTCAGCTAGCTAGTTAGCAGCCTGAAAATGAATGAGATATCCTGTGAGGACAGATGTTTTGGCTAGCAGAGGGTGAGCGTGATGCACGGTGGTCCCAGCGGCCCGCTAGGCTAATCGCAGACATTGGGACGGAAAGTTTTTTTTAAAAATAATAATAATTTGAGGGAAGAAGACAAGGTAACTTCTTTGCTGGTGTTCATGAGATTGTCCCCTAGCGCTTGGGGCATTGTAAGAGAAAGTACAGCAGCGTGATTTTTAAAATGTATTACCAACAGTAAAAGCTGATTATGGTCTGATCAAAACTGAGTCAAGCTTTGTACTTGACATAGGTGGAGAGGAGCAGGCACGAGGGGCCCTTTCAGAGCTGCTTTTTGATGTGAGAAGGAGCAGAAAAATACAGAGAGAAGATGAGGTGGAAAGAGCAGCAGGTTACGGAATGGAAACTTCCTGTAGCTGTGTTTTTAGGGGACTTAAACCGGAGGAAATGAACTGTACAGGATGACTGTGCACATAAAAATGGAGCACACTTGCACTTAGATAGTTTGTTTGCTTTCTGACACATTTTGTTTTTGAAATGGGATCATTAGGATAAACAAGTTGTGCTAATACTGATGAGTTTCGTGGATGTACTGGTGAATTTAGGGAAAATAAAATGTATAGAGATCTCAGCTTTTGTTGCCGTATTTTCTTTAAGACGGTAAATCGGGTTGTAGTAACTAAGCACAGTTAGTCTGCAAATAATGTTCTCAAATCAAAACTCAAAGCGTGGGATGGCAGTAATAAGCAAGATCTGACAGGATGATGGTTAGGGAAAGTGTCTCACATAGTCAGCAATACAGAAGTCAGAATTGCCGAAGATGAGTAGGGGAGACTGAGAGGAAAAGAGCCAGTGCTGGAGTTTGAAAGCAAGGCCAGGGATGGACATTTAATAATAACAAAGAGAAGGAAAGACGAGAGAACAGCTGAGGGCAGGATGAGTGTGGTACACAACAGCTAGGCAATGTAAAGTCTATTGCAAAGCAAGCATTAAGTACAGTAACGTTCTTTGCTTTTGTAGGAATGCAGCAAGCAATTTTAAGCAGGCAAATGCCAACAGATAACTTGGAACCTATGTTTGTTCCACGAATGTCCTACACTGGATTTGCTGTGGAAGGCTGCACACTTGAAGATGCAGATGTCTCCGATCCTCCCCCTCCGTATTCCGATTTCAATGCGACCAATCAAGAAAGTACTGTCGGTCACGCTCTCCTAGAAAGCAATGTTTTTATGCCTCGACCTCAAGCAGTAGGTTCTTCCAGTTATGTTTCCACAAATGCAGGATTGAAATATTCCGGTAATGGAGCATCCATGCCATCTTCCCAAAGAGCGGTTGGTGACAATGTTGACGAATCAGAAGACAGTGATTATGAAAATTTGCTTGAACCTACAGAGTCCTCTGACAGTGAATACTCACAGACAAGGGATTCACGACCTTCAGCACATCCTGATGGCGATTCCAGGAACACTCAAACTTCTCAGATTTGATAGGGAGGGGAAAGAGAAATCCACGTGACACTGTTTTTTCGTAATTGTTACAGAGAGATTTTGGGGATTGAAGCCGGAGGAAATGAACTACACAGGATTACTGTGCACACAAAATGTAGAAGACTTGCACTAGATGGTTTATTCACGTTGTGATACATTTTGCAAGTTTTATAATGGAATCATTAGGATAATCAAGTTGTACTAATACTGATGAGGTTCATGGATGTACTGGTAAATTTAGGCAAAACGAAATTTATAGAGATCTTATAGCTTTTGTTGCCGTATTTTCTTTAAGACAATAAATTGGGATGTAGTAACTAAGCACAGTTAGTCTGCAAATAATGTTCTCAAATCAAAACTTACCTCTTGCACTATCATGCCTTGAATTTTAATTTTTGAAAGGGAATAGAGATATCAGCCGCCTTCAAAATAGCTTTCTATGGTAAGCCAAATTGGCCTTTGCAAGCAAAGAAATTTTGATAATTCTGAGAAGCCTGATTGGAACCGATGTGGTCTACCACCTTCTATCGGCATGCTCTTTTAACAGAGAAGGGGTTTGTTTCAATTTTTTTACTAGCAGAATGTGTGTATCACTTACAATGATGGTTGCCTTTTTTTTCTGTAAAGGGGAGGGGGGTGGGATGACTGGTAAATCATCCAAATGAATGTCGTAAATATAATTATTCCGGTTTCGCTGGGTTTACAATGACTTTATGCCACACTAGCCTCATTTATTGTCTCATTTGTTATTTTAGCATACGTACGAAGTGCACGTACAGGAGTAAATGACTGACAGAAGTAGTAAATTCCATCATGATTGGACTTCGGAGTCTGCAAATTACAAACATCAGAGACTGCTTCTTGCATTTTATTTGCATCTGAATATTGGATTTACGCTTCTAGATGAGTTATTTTATGTAATAAATAGGGGATAGGGTAGGAGAAGATTGTTTGGAGAGTCCCCTGGGTTTATTACCTCTTTTCCTCTGGGTGAAATGTGTAAATGATTATTTTAATTTGAATTACAGCTCTTGTCAGAAAATTGCCGTTTGGGATAAATGAAGTGTGGTATATTTAGAGAATTTCATGTTTGGATGCACTTATTTTTATTTAAATACTGCTTGTATGCCAGCGTTGCCCAAAATATGTGAAATTGTGCCACAAAGACGTTTGTATTATTGGACTTAATCCCTGATCTGTGAATGAGAAAAGTCCACATTTTAAGATGAGGTAATCTTAAGCATTTATCACTTTGAGGTGTGAATAACCAATTGTTTGGTTTACTCCCAGAAGAACAAAGCAGTCGCTTAAAAGTTTGAATACGTTGGATTTAGAAAAGACTACAATTTCGGTATGTGTTGTACATGTAGGCAAAAGCCTGTTCCTTAGCCTCTCCTTACCTGTACTAAATTAAGCAAAATTACTTTGGGAAAAAAAACCGGGGTGTTAAAATCGGCGCTCTTCTATCGAGCATTTCCACCTTTCAACATCTAGCGGTCTGTTTTAACTATTTTACGTTCTTCTCATTAGCCTTAACTTGATGCGTTTTGTCTTCGAGCGTCGCAACCCATTTAAGCAAGGACTTGCCCTGGTGTCACCGCTGGCTGTGGCCAGGCGCCTGCGGTCCAGGTGCTCGAGACGTGTGTGTGTCGAAATCAGAATTGACGAGATGGCAACTACCGTCGTCTTTTTTTTTTTTTTTTTTTTTCCTTCCGCACAGAAACCTGCAAAATGTACATCTCTGACAAAGCAGTTAAATGTGACAATAAAATCTTATTTAATCCTGTAAGTTATATTTTTAATATTTGTCAGGTTCCACGTCGGTGAAATAACTCGCCGGAACACAGAAATGCAGCTCAAAATCGAGGATTTGTTAAAGCCAGTCAGTTTGTTGGAGTAAGAGGGGCATTTAATGGAAGGGGGAGATGGTGGCACTGTACCATGCGTGTTCCATACCTGCCACGATGTCATGGTGATGTAACCTTGAGTACCGGAATCTTGTAATAACAAAAAACGTCTTACGTTCTACATGGTTTTACATACAACATGTCGGTGACTGGAGGTGGAACGAGTATGTAATCGTGCTCTCTAGCCAGTGCTTATCTGCAGGTATTTCGTTTCCTGTAACAGCTTATTCATAAGAACAAAGGGTGTGGGTTTATTTTTATTTTTTTTTTAAATTCAGATAATATTCTGGTAAAAATACTCATGAACGGACTTGGCAGTTTTCCTTACAGTCCTGTTAGAAATGATGGTGTTGGGTCATGGTCCTCCTGAAGGCAATAGGGAGCAGCTTTAATTATAAAGAAAACTGGAGCTTCGTACCCACCAAGTACCAGGTTTCCACGTCCGATTCATGAAGAGTTTCTTTTGGCGAGTCTTGGGAGCACCAAGCCCAGTAACCAATGTACAAAACCACTCGCTAACAGGTAGGCAGCATTGAAAAAAGCTACTAAAACCTGGTCTCTGTGCCCTGTAGTTCACAATCTTGCAGTTTCTCTGGTACAATGAAGTATTTTACTCTGTGCTACTGTTGTGAGAAGCCTCGAATCGCTGCTTCATTTCCAAATTTATTTTGATTCCGTCCCCCCTGATTGTTTATAGCGAGAACAGGAACGTACCATATGGAAAGTCTCAGTAAGTCAGAGCTACCACATATGCTTCCAAAGGAAAGCATCACCAAATATTTCTGAAATTAGCTGGGACTGACACCATGGGAGTCTCCAAATCCTCGATATGCTTATGGAATGGCACGTGTTGGCAGAAAGAAGTGTGAGCATCGTTAATTTTGTGGCACATTGGTGACTGGGCAGGTTTGGAGTTCTTGTCTAGCCATCTCCTAACTAATTTCGCTTTCTCTCACCTGTCCCGAGTTTAAATTTTAAGGGAAGCTGTTACCGCTTCGTGTAGCAGCAAAGTAAGATAAACAAGCGAAGATTGATTAGGTTTCCTGTTAAATGGAAAGGTGCTTCAGATCATACTTAAGGTAACTAGTATCGGATCAGTACGCTTTGTATTCTGTTGTTTGGCTCCTTTTATTTAGACTTAATAGCTTTGATTGTAGCAGCAGACAGCATTTAAAGAAATCAGTATTATTCCAGGTCAAATTGACGGCAGTATCTTCTGCTGTATCCACCATCCCCCGTGTGTAACGACTGCGGGAGAGAAATCCTCTGGGCGCAGAGGGTGCACGGTCGTGGGATTTAATCCTCTGCATGGTCCTGGAATTTTTCTTTGCTTTCTCTTGGCGTGTAAAATTGTGGTGGTTTCACATTCACGTTTCTCTGTCACATGCACTTGTGTGTGCGTATTTGCATGTACATACGCCTTTACACTGCTCACTTCTATAGCTTATAGATTTAGCAAGAAAACAGAAGCTTAATTAAAGTTTCGTTAGTAAATTGGTGAATAGCTGGACGCCTGTCCTAGCCCGTGGTCAGAACAGTGTCCCTGACATCGCATTGCGCAAAGCTGCCTTTCTCCCCTCCGAAGGACTCCTGCAAAGCTCTCACCCGCTGCACGTTTCACAAGGTGTAAGGACGTTTCTTCAAATCATTGACTCCTGGGTTTTCTTACCCTTCGCTCTTGCTCACCTGTAACTAACCTTCTGCTGCACAGCAGCATCTCGTCTCCTCTCATGGCATAGCAGTATCTCAGCTAATAGGAGAAAAAAGGAGAGATTCCCTTGGTGTGAACAAAAATACCCACGGATTCCTCCCCGGGAACGACTTGTGTTATTCCTGCTGGTGGAAGCGGCGAGGGCTGTCTCTTGTACGTACCAGCTTCAAAGAAAATTGGGGAAGGGGGGCTGATCGTTGTTTATGGGGGACAGAGGGGCTAGAACAGGTGGAAAAAAAAAAAAAAGGGGTGTTATTTTGACTGATTGGGAAACCAGGCTGCGACGCTCGGGTTTTTCCTGAGTTGAGAATGGCAGCTGGGAGTCGGGGGGAAATGATGGATGAGCTCTGGAGGCTCGCCCACGTCGGTTTTACTCCTTTCTCTATAATAAATGAGCAAGCGGTACGTGTGTCCTGCCCAGCCCCACCGCCGGGCTTGGCGAGCAGCTCCGGCCAGTCGAGGGCAGTGCTTTAAGGTGACCGTGCTTTTTCCACAGACCTTTGCTTCCCACCTCGATCTAGAGCAACCTAAGGATGGTCCTGTCGCGATATGAATATAGTTTTGGCCTCTGCCTGTTTCAGAGCCCCTCCGAGGGACTCACTGTGACAGTTTTGCTAAGTTGAAAAGATAAATGATATACTGAAGTGACAGATACAACAGATCTGGAATTGCCATTGCTAAATACAGTAGCGCTAATATATTGTAATAGTGCTAGTGAAATAAAGGAATAAATGCAGTCCTGGGTGTTCTTCACCAAAAGGTGAAGGTGCAATGCTTACCAAGAAGGTGTCCCTGTCATGGTGGGGGGAGAGGAGCGCAGCCCATCGACTGTCTTCTAGGTCTCCAGTCTCTTCTCTCCCCGAGAGATACTTTCTCAATGTCCTTTATATCCTAACCTTACCTGCGCCCCTCCCGGGGTGACATTTGAACATGATCTAGGTGGAGAGTGGAGTGCTACGGTCATACGTGTTTAGCGTGTCCTTCTTTCAGCTCATTATCGTATTCAGGGATGTCAACTTTAATATTAATTTCATGGATAATCAAGCAAAAGGTCTCACTCCAGGCACCACGGCCTTCAAGATTCGGTGCTGAAAGCGTTTATCTGCTCATTCCTGCAATCTTTAGCCAAAACGGGGCCGTCCTGCCACCACAAGACTCTCTCCTTCGGCTGCTTCTCCTGAAGGCCTCGAGGATCTCCACCCACAAGGTTCTCACAGGAGATAAGCGGACACCAGCGTTTTTAACCTCTTAGGTCCCCATTCCCACAGGTCCTTGTATCTTCCCACTGGGACTGGCTGCTGATCTTCACGCTTCAGTCCTGTCATAGCAGGGGGGGACAGAGTTGTCTTGCTAAAGTTGCAAGCTCTTTCCCTGCTCTCCTTCTTGTACAATTGGTTACAGATGAAATCGCTTTCTGAACTTTTTTTTTTTTTTTTAAAGCTGCGCTTCTCCACCTTCCCATAAATCTGATGGTAATTCTACCTTAACGACATCCAAAGCCTCTGAATCCTTCCAGATTGCCCTTCCGGAATGAGCAGGAGCACTACAGTCCCCTGGGAAAGAAAAAGTACCCCGGAGGCAGATCGGCGGGGGTAAACTTGCTGCTCCCGAGACGCTGCTGGAGGGAGCAGATCCTGTGCTCCGCAGGCTGGCGAGACAGAGGGAAGGGAGCAGCAGCTCCGGCTGCTTCAGCCTCAGGAAAGTGAGCGTTAGGGGCTCAACCTTCTCCGTGTCTTGAGAGACTTGGCAGGTTCGGCTTCCCAGGGCAAGTCCTGCAGATGACGATGGATGTTAAAGCAGCGGAACAGCTTCATGGAAGAGGGGACTGGGATCTCAACTGCATCAGCATGCCTTGGCGCCTACAACTAGACGCAGGTGGGTTAGGATTAAATCCTGCAGTAGCTGCGTACCAGTGGAAATCCAGGAAGCTTGGTTTCTCCCCTTAACTTGCAGCTCCTTGTCTTTTCCCTAGGCGTTGTTCAGCCTGGAGAAGAGAAGGCTCCGGGGAGACCTTAGAGCCCCTTCCAGTACCTGAAGGGGCTCCAGGAAAGCTGGGGAGGGGCTGTTTGCAAGGGCATGCAGCGATAGGACGAGGGGCAATGGTTTAAACTAGAGCAGGGCAGGTTTAGATGAGACATTAGGAAGAAGTTCTTTACACTGAGGGTGGTGAGACACTGGCCCAGGTTGCCCAGAGAGGGGGTGGAGGCCCCATCCCTGGAGACATCCAAGGCCAGGCTGGATGAGGCTCTGAGCAACCTGATCTAGTTGAAGACGTCCCTGCTCACTGCAGGGGGGTTGGACTCGATGGCCTTTGGAGGTCCCTTCCAACCCAACACATTCTATGGTTCTACGAAAAAGAAAACACCTCGTTGCCTTTTCCAGGTTTATTAGGGAAAGGATGCCTGCTGAGCTCTGCAGGAGGAGCTGAAGGCCACTGAGGCCGGGAAAACTGCCGCTTCTGCGGCACTCGCAGGTCGCTGCGGGGTGTTGTGTCTTTTTGTGGGTTTTTTTTTGTTCTCTGGCTCTCCTGTGGCCCCACGGTGCACGAGGTGTGCTGGGCGGCTCTGCCCGAACCATGGCCCTCGGTATTCCCAGGATGCCAAAGGGAATAGTTGGTCGTTTCCCTCGTATGGCTTTGCGTACCAGGTATCTATTCCCTCTGACTTTACTGGAGAAGGTGTTAGGAAGGAAAAATCTGAAAATCCTCAAGAGGCAAGTCAGTAACAGAATAAACAGACAGGTGTTTTGAAATTCTTCCATTATAAGCAATGGTTTTTTTTTTAAACTTTTACCAGAGTTATTTTCCTGCTCAGCAGTTTTCTTTGGGCAAATGTTGGTTTTTTTTTTTCCAAAGGAGGGGAAATAATCCTGCTAAGGGTTTTCCCATTAGAAGGCCTATTTCTGCTATGGGGATTGTTCCAGCAATTTTTTTGGGCCAGTTTGGGATTTCTAACACATTTTCAAGAGCGAGAGGCTGCTCTAGTTGCCGTCTCGAAGCTGTGAGCAGGGATCGCTGGGGGTCTGTAGTACTCATAAGGAATAGCTGATTTTAGCCATAAATGGAGCCTTATTCAAGACTCATGGAAAAAGTTCATTAAGCAGAATTACAGCGCTCAAATGCCGTGGCTGTAACTTTCTAGTCTGAGCAGCAGGAGTTCCTGGTTGAAAGGCAGCACCGAAGGCACTGCTGGCTATTCAGCTAGATTTTGTCTGAAATAAGCCTGTAGAGCGGTTTGAATTTACCCCTCTGACAGGTGGTGAGGCACTGTCAGGTTGTCTGGACACCCCATACTCCATTATTGTGAAGCACAAACCCTTCCTTAGAGAAAACGTACATTTATCTCTGAAGCAATTGCTACATAAATCTGTCAGAGCTGAGGATAACTGTGATGTTTGGTGTTGGCTATAGTTGGCTTTGGGTTTTTTAGGACTTTTATTTCGTGAAAATCCATATAAATGGCTGGTGAAGGCATCAGGACTGGTGATGTTGGTGTTGCCCCCGGGCGGCCGTGGAATATCTCCCGGTGCTGAGCAAACCGACACAGAGTGACTCTTCTCAGACTCCGCTCTACTACCAGGGAAAGGCAAAACCAGCATCCTCCAGCAGTGACACCTTGAGGTATGACCACGGGTAACTTCCCACACGCAGCTTTGCCTTGGAGCTGGTATGAATTAGGAAGCAATCTCTGTTGTGGATTTGTCTTCCATGAGCACCATTTTCTCATTTACCGTGGGATTTTGGCAGATTAGTTATTACTGTCTGTGTCCTGGAGTCTCCAAGTATCACTCTGTGAGCAACCAGCATTACCGTGACCCTGCTCGTGTGGTTGTCGTGGCCCTTGGATGCTATATAGCTGCTCAGTTGAAAGGCAAGATTCCTGCACCGAATATAAAGTTATTCAATCAGTTTTGATGATCTGACTGACTATTTTTGACAGAAAGCTTCCAACCCAAACGTATTTCCCTAAGCATGCTGTGGATTAAGCAAGCAGTGCGCAACTTTGAGATCTTTCCTCACCTACCAGGGACATCTGTCCAGAGTAGGCTGGAAGGCTACATTAGGAAATAATATTTTTTTTTCCCCCCTCACTATCAGTTTGAAGAGGCTGCGAAAGCGCAAAGGTGAGACGATGCAGGTGGGGAGGAGAAAGGACCTTAGAGCACCAGTTGGACCCAAAAAGTTTGCAGGAGTCAGTGAAGATAGAGAAGGGGATACATAAATTGTATACACCGATTTACTGAACACTGGTAAGGTTTTGCTGTGATCCTTGTTTGGAAACATAGAAGTGTCAAGAGTCATCTAGGAACCGTAGGGAAGATGTGCAGTTAGGGAGAAGGCAGCCCAGTCTTGGGGAGACCTCAGAGAAGTAGGAACATGAGATGGGAACCCAAACCCAACTGCTTGTTGAGCATCCAGAAAGGGGAGCGTGAGCAGGACCATGACCCCCAGCTTCCATCAACAGTAAACTGACATGATAAGCTTTTCTTTTGGACCAGACTCCAGCTGGCAATTGACCCTCTCACCCCTCCGTTTCTCTGAGCCCTTGCAGGTCTGGACCATTCATTTGCTGGCTGTCACGCCGGCGAAATAACACAAGGCTTTGGTGTGCGGAAAGATTAATGCTTTGCTGACTTTGAGTATATTAAACTAGCTGGCACTTGCTAATAATAACTCTTAACATAGTGATGTTAAATTTAATACAGCCTGAACACTTGAAAGAACGGAAAGCTGAGCTTTCGACGAGTACCGGTTTGCATCAGTGGCGGAGCTGAAGGTGGGAGTCTTGATTCCCGAGCCGCTAATTGAACACGGGGTGAGTCCTCCCACGGTCTCTCCTTAGTCTGTCTCTTGCATTGTACTTCCTAACACGCTGGGGACATCGTTTCCAATATTGCCCTTCTGCCGAAGGGTCTCAAACGCCATATGAGAATTCAGAGAAAGTTTTGACGTCCGCCCATGGTGGAGAAGCTGCATTATTGCTGCGGTGCCAGAGGTGGTGGTTGTCTCTTGCTGACCCCTACGCGGCAGGATGGTGATGAACCTGCCCGTGCCTCCCAACTTAACCACCCGTACCTCTCCTTTAGGTAAGGACTGTAATTGTCGCCTGAATTTAAGAAATTGTCCTTGTTTTTCTTTATAAGACTTGACTCCTCAGGCTTTTGTTTCCGTAAGCGCCGCTGTGCGGGTCACTCGCTTTCCTCTAATATTGGAAATGCTCCGTTGCACCCGTGATGGACCTCGTACACTCTCAGAAAGCCTGAGAAATGCAACATCCCTGCTGCCAAGGGTGGCTGGGTAATGCAAGGAGCCCAGGGAAACCATGGGGAGTTATTTTAACACAGACCACGGTATAGACGTAGAAGAGAGTTGCACCAATACAGTGTCACAGCTGCAAAATGGGAGCTGTCTCCCCTGTGCAGGATTATCAGGTTTTAAAAAAAGGATGGAGAATACCACTCCGACTCACTGCAGCAAGGAAGATCTCTGGCTTTTTTAATCCTAGATCCTGCCTCAAAGGATGGCTACAAAGGAGACGGAGACTCCCTTTTTACAAGGATCACATGGAAAAGATGAGGGGTAGTGGGTACAAGTTACTCCTGGTGAGATTCCGATTGGACGCAAGAGGAAAATATTTCACAGTAAGAACAATCAGCCATTGGAATACTGCCCAGAGAAGTGGTGGATTCCCCAGCATCGGACACTCTTAATATTCAGCTGGAAGAAGTGCTGGGCATCTTGTTTAGACTGTGCTTTTGCCAAGAAAGGTTGGACCAGATGATCCTTGAGGTCCCTTCCAACCTGGTATTCCGTGATTCAAATTTCAGTGTGCCATGCAATAAATCCCTGAATAGAAAATGAGGAGACCAGAGGGACTGGGGGACCAAGCTCCCGTGGGGTGCCCAGCGCCTGGACCTGCGCAGTCCTCGCACTCCTCATCCTGTTGGAGAAGCACCGGTAGAGTGGGACGAGGGATGTGCTAGTTTTCCTCATAAATGCCTAATCCAGGCGCTTCAGTGGGATTAAGGCTGTTATTTTAGCAGCAGGTTTGTCACCAGCCCCTACTGCTGGTTGGTCCCTTGGCTGCTTGGTGAAGGTGGCTGAGGAGGGGGGTGGCTCTCATTCTGCCATTTACATGTGGTTGCTAATTGTCCAAATCCAAATGAGTTGCTGGCTTTGGTATGTTTAAGGGATCTTCACCCCGCAAGATCAACCACGGTGCCTTTCCCTAGGAAAGAAAAACGGGCACGTTATGATGGATGCATGAAGTCTAGCACTGCTATCCCCATTTTTAACCCTTCTCCCACAGGTTGCTAGCAGGGAAATGTTTGCTTGCATCCTGCTGAGCTGATGATTTTGAACTAAAATCCTTGAATCAAGCTTTTATACCCAAATTCAACCTCTGCCTGTTGAGCCCATCTGCTAGAACGTACCTGTGCCTTGGTGCTGGAAGAGTTCGTAAACCTGAAAGAACAAATGAGCGGGTTCTGTGCTGCAGTGCAGGAAAAGGCATAGACACTTCAGCAGTGATTCAGTGAGCTTTGCTGTGAAAAATCACTCTGTAATTTTGGTAGTTCATACCGAGCTACTTACCCATGCAGCGGAGGAGCCAGGGAACTTCTCAGTTCATTTATCAAAGCGCTTGCGATTCAAAGCAGGTGAAGCACTAAAAAAAAACCCATCGAGCAGCGAGAGATCATTTCTACGGCGCGTGTAGATGCTTTGCGTACAATTGACGGGGACAGGGGACGGGGCTTATCTCGCTCATTACTTCTGTGCTGACGTTCCCGAAGAAGGCAATTGATTTGGCGAGGTTTAAAAAACGGCCTTGGCCTTCAATGTTGTGAGAAGGGTCATTTGAGAAACAGCCAGTGTTGAATTAACCCCCAGGTTTTTGACGGGCTTGCCCCCTTCAAATCAATGATTTGCAGACATCCGGAGCTCCCGGTGCCAGACCCAACCCTGCAGTAGGTCTCTTTGTAACACCGGAGCAACCATGGCGGAGGAGGCAGAGCAGTAGGATTGCTTTGATCTTCAGCTTAAGCTGGTGCAGGTTATCGCCTGTATCAGCAGAAATCCAGGTTTGTAAACCCAGCATCACATGGAAAGCCAAGTGGTTCCCTTTGTCTAGTTGTCCTAGAGACTCCACCGTAGCTTGTTTCATCCTTTGCTCTTGGGAATCACATCTGAGAAGTCCCTCCTCAGCAAGAGAAACAGGTCAGTGTAGTCCCTCGTAACCATGATTTCACAGCACGTGGCTTCTCTACTTGGCTCGAATGTTGTTTTCTCTGTTTTGTTGTTCGAGTCTCTGTCATTAAGTAAAACTGTTTTGATTTTATTTTGCCATTTCAGGGTTGGATTTGATTTGAGGACACTACAAAGTTAGAGGGATGAGATGCTGACTATCTGCAGGACAAGTGTTGTTCCTCCCTCCACCCCTACCCCGCTCTATGTGCAAGAGGCTTTCTCTGCTGCCCCTTCATCCCTGCTTTGTTTGACTGGTCCCTGCTTTGAAGAGCTTAAAATCTGTCTGTCTTCATGAGACTTTGAATTGGGCATCTCTATTGTAATGCCTATAATAAGTGTTAGGTTTCATTTTAAATGATAATGCAAACTGTAATTGTAGAATCACAGAATGGTTTGGGTTGGCAGGGACCTTGAAGATCATCCAGTTCCAACCCCCCTGCCATGGGCAGGGACACCTTCCGCTAGACCAGGTTGCTCCAAGCCCCGTCCAGCCTGGCCTTGAACCCCTCCAGGGATGGGGCAGCCACAGCTTCTCTGGGCAACCTGGGCCAGGGGCTCACCCCCCTCACAGCAAAGAATTTCTTCCTGATATCTCATCTCAATCTCCCCGCTTTCAGTTTGTAATGGGGTGGCAGCAGTAAGAATGAAGGCTTCTCTTGGTTGTAACATGAGGCCATGGAAATGGGGAAGATTTTATGTGTTTTTCAAGCTTAACCTAATCCTTTCTAAAGCTTTATTAATGCCAAGTTAAATTCAAGCCCGTCTGTTTATTTTTGCTTCCTCTTAGGCTTTATTCCTTATTTGTTTGAGAGAGCGAGTGAGTCTCTTTGGACTCGTTGATACCTTGGTTCCCTTTTAGAAAGGAGCAAATCTAGTGTTTTGAATCACCTGAAGAAACGTGAGTTTTCATTCCCTTTTCATTTAAAATGCTTTCACAACTTCATTTTAAATTTTGGGTAACAAAACCCAATAGCATTTCCAGATGGAAAGAAATACATTGTGTGGAATTCAGAGAGGGATTCCTGCTTGCGAAGTGATGGGTTTTCTTCTACCAGGTGCACCTCGACGAGACGGCTTTCACAGCATGGAGACTATGCTTTATTTGCACATACATGCGCTTTTATGAAGCATCTGTTGGAGCGGCAGCTGAGCCTTCAGGGATACAAAGATGATCCCACCCAGGTGGACCAAGCAGGAGCTCCGGAGGATGCTGGTGCCGTGGCAACTCGCTCCTGAACTGAAACGCCTGCCATCTGATGGCAACAGCCTGAGCTTTTGGTGGCAGCAAGAAGGGCTTTCCTTTTAGTTTTCTTCTGAAAACTGTCACACATGCGATGTTTTCTAGCCTCGCATAGTCTGACTTGTATCTGCTCCAAAACTTTATTTTTTTTAAAAAATTTTTTAATGTTTTTTTTTTGTGTTACTCTTGCAGAGAATGGGAGGGTGCCTGCTATTTTTGCAGGAGGCAGACGCTGCTCTGTGAGTAATGGAGTCCCCCAGATCTCCCCAGAGCGACCTTCACTCCTCAGCCCTGCTGCTCCTCAAGGCTGAGCCGACAGGCGCCAGGGTGCATACGCAGATTTTTCTCCTGCTTTCAGCACAGGTGACAGTGGGGACCTGTTGGGCGAGAGCCTCATGGTGCCAACATCCACCTGGCACGTGGGAGCTGGAGAGACAGAGGTGTTTCTCTTTGACCTGGGAGCCCTGATCCGGTGCCCTGAGCCAAGCTCTGAAAATCCAGCGTCCTTGTCCGGTGTGTCTCCAACTTCAGTTTTAGCTAATTGCTTCCTAATCCTGGGAGGTGCCAGGGAGATGCCCAAGGGGCTGCGGTGGGATGCCTTCCTGGTGACCGAGGCTTTTGGAGCCTTCTCCCACCATGGGGCTGGCTGAGGCCACCAAAAGATGTTCTCAAGCCAGTTTTCTGCACAAAAAAAACCCATCAACAACCTCACTGGTCCCACACCACGAGGGGTGGAGGCAGCACTGCTTGCAGCAGCAGTGCATCAGCCTACTTCTTCCCGAGCACTTAACCCCAATGCATGTGTGATGTTCAGCGTAAGAGGCTCAAAGGCAAAAAGCGGCCCCTTTTCCAGTGTTGACCACAGCAATTTAGCCTTCTACCTCCATCCCTGTAGGGGGGTCACATCAGCTCTGCCAAGGACTTGGCCATCAACCCTGTCTTTGGCCATGCTGCAAGTGCTGGGTAGGAGCAGCGCCCTGGCGGTGCTGCAAGGATTACTGTGGTGGGATTAGCGTCTCCTGTGCACCTTGTCCTGCTAATCGTGTCTCACCTCCTGCTTCCAAGAACAGTCATGCCACCTGGGTCTCTCCTGGCCACACGCAGCCTCGCCACGATCTTATGTTCCTGCCGCAGTGGCAACGGGCAGGTTTGGGGAGTGAGGCCACGAAACGGTGATTTCCCCACGGTGGCACGGGGATGCCGAGCACTGAGGGAGCATCCCGCCCTTGTTACCGTGACACCGCTGCCATCCTCTGCCCACGCTCTTGTCTGCCCGGCCCTGGGTACCTGAACCCCGTCACACGCGGGCGGGCAGCAGCGCAAGTGCTCTGCTGTTGGTTTAAAAGATGCCTTGCTCTCTTCTGCGCGATGGCTGGATATTTCTAGGCATGTTTCTCCTTGCAGGACAGCCCTGTGCGTGTTTTCCAGATGAGATCAATCATGGAGCAGACCGAAGCCGGGCTCCAGCCCAGCCCACGCTCCGCTGCTTTTTCTGCAAGCGCAGGAATCACAGCCAGGAGTTTGCATTTCCACCTCATCCCCAGCAGTCTCAGGGCATGGCCAAATCTCTTTTTTTA
>VYZM01018832.1:176969-196535 GCA_013398915.1 Dromas ardeola | reverse complement strand
GGACAGACATTGCCGTAAAAGCTTTTTTTTCCCCTCGTAATGGATTTGGTCATCTTCCCTTGCACTGGGAAGATGAATTTGCCGCAGGAGCCGAGCACTGAGCTTGCTCTGCCCAGCACATCATTGCCCCCATCCTGATTTCTCTGCTCAGCACGGGTAAGAGCAGGTGCTTGGTTGGAGGTAAGGGGGGTTTTAGTGCATCACCCCCTGCTCGCTGCAGCTCCAGCAGCTCAGCCCATCTCCCTGCCACGCTTTCCCAGCCCCAGAAAGGGGATAATAATGCTGTGCCGTACATAAACATTAATATTTTAAAGTGGGTTGAGGTTAAAAGGTGTTGCATGGATCTGATCTGTGCTAGTGAAGGTCAGCAGAAGCTGTAGGATGAGGATGGAGTAGTAGTATTTTAAAAAATAATTATGGCTTATTCTCTTCAAATACAATTATTTTCCGGAAGAACAGAAAGTGGTTTTAGTGTAATGGCCATGGAAGTCGATCACAAGACATGCAAACCCTGCGTGACTCACAACGCTTGCATTAGCCCTAATGCTTTCTCTCTTCAGCGTTTAAATTTCTGCTTGCAAAATAGTTTACAGCAAGCTCTGCAATGCATAAATATTAAAACATATAATCAGGTGATTCCCTACATATTCCTTCTTCCTTTCGCCCATGGATGATTTTCGCTCGCAGCAGTAGCACAGCATGCCAGGCAGCCAAACCCACACCACGTAGACCTGGGCGATTTGTCCCACGTTAACCCATGTAATGTGCCTCTGTGGGCATCACCTCCTGCGTGGTACCCAGTCTGAGGGCTGATTATTTTTGTTTTCAGATAAATTCCCTGACACGGACCCACCAAAGCAGCTGCCTCTTTGTTGGTCCTTAAGCCATGCAGAAAGACTGCCTGTTTGACGGGCTGACGCCTGTACGCTGCGCCGTAAGGTTGGGTGGAAGTAATTTAATGCACTTTCTTCTGTTGTACAGCAGGTATTTGCGTGACTGTAAAGTTCAATATCCAGGCCAAGTCATGCCGTTGCACGTGGGCACGAGATGCCTACCTGGCTAAATGTGCCCCAAGTGTGCAAATCCCACTCCTGTTGAGTGGCTCCAACTCTTCTCTCTGCCCTCCGAATGAAGAGGCAGTGCTGGGACCGCGAGCGCCGCTGGTATTCGATATCAGTGTGTTGGAACACGTTGCCCATCGTCTTATTGAATGCACTGCATTATTCATCAGAGAGATTAAAAAAATGGAGTAGCTATTGTTGGTCCCATTTAAACTCTCAGTTCCTGCGGCATTGAAAGGAGCGGTCATTACCTGTCTCCTCTTTCAGGGTAGATCCAATTTGCCAGGATGCATATTTCCCGGGAAGCTCCGTAGGGCTCCTCGGAGCCAGGATGATTTATTTATAGGAATGACCTTACCGCCACTTTGAAGATTTTTCTGCTGACATTTGTGTGCTGCACAGTATTCGTGGCAAGAAATTCTCTGCATTTCTAATTCCCCTTTCAATTTGCAAAAAAGTTTTTTTTGCAATCTCTTTTATGGTCTGTTAAACTCCGGAGTAAACCGCTGGCCAGAGTTACAGCTCGGATGCCTCTGTGCCTCACTCAGACGGCTTGTTTGTTTTCCATGCCTGTGTTTTCATGTTCCCTCTCCGGATATGAAGCCCAGCGCTGCTGAGCCACTGCACCAAGGAGCATCGCTGTGTTTTCCTGCATCCCTGCAGCAGCTCCACAGCATCCCACAGCCCCCAGAAAAACATAGAGGTCCTCTTCCTTTGTTCTGCTCCCCAGGTGTTTTTGAAGAAGTATTTTCACTAATTAAGCTGCAAACATCTCCTTGGACACCAAGCATTACCCAAACCTGCGATGCCTGTTCAGGCTATGACCTCGGCAGGTCAATAAAGTGCAGTTGCGTGACCCATGGGCTTGGCCACGCAAGCCTCCGGGGATGTTCTTGATGAGCAGGAGTCTCTGGGCTTATCTGGGCAATGTGACTGTCCTTTTTTTGTGTCCTGTTTATAAACAGCCGGGCTGGGCTGACCTAGAAGGGTTTTGTTTGTACCCGTGGTGCGCCAGGCTGTGAAGGGCTTTAAATAGCTACTGACAATTATTTTGGGATTTTGAACAGGGAAAGAGCTAGTAAATGTCTTTGGAAAAGGTCTGATTAATGCAGCAGGAGGGAGCAGGGAGCCGGGTGAGGGAGGCGTGGATGCAGCGGGACGCGTGGCTCCCCGTGCACGATGGGACATGCAGTTAAATGACATTTCTGACCGCTGCTGTGTATGTGGTAGAGACAAACTTAGGGCTGATTTTTTTGCTGAAGCCATTAAACTTCTCCAGTTTGGGATCTCTGATAGTGAACCTCATCTCCCCTTTATGTGGTAAGAACAGAGAGAGAAATAAATTACCCTAAAACTCATCACTGAGTCGCTGCCACGTCAGGGATTACTATTTGGCAGCCGATGCCCACCTCTCCCCCGCCAAGTGCTCCTTTTCAGGGGTCTCAGCAGTATTAAACGTCCCCAGGTGTCTGATAGACATGGCACGCCGTCTCTCTGAGAGCCTGCACTGACCCTCTCCCTCTGGGCTGAGCCTCCCCAGTGCCACGGGCAGCCACCCAAACAGTCCTTGCACCTTGCCTGCCCTTCACTGGGCCCATCAGACATCCATCCAGCCCACTGCTGCTTCAGCACAGAAACATGGAAGAAAAATATTAAAATCCCTTCCAGAAGGACGGGAGCATCAAGTAGATGCACCGTTTCAAACCGCAGCTGCAGGGAAACACCGAATATGAGGCAGGTGATGGTGGATCCCATCAGTTCTGCATGGAAATAAATACTCCTGCACGGAATGGCCAACCTCTTAAAACATGGCTGGCTTCATACAGGGAGAAAACTGATCTCTGTAGAGCATAAGCCTTAAAAATGTTCCAGGAAATACCTTTGTTTTATTTGTAGGGGTTTCGCAGCGGGACAGCTGATGGAGAGCAGAGCAGAAGGATGCTGGGGTGGCAGGAAGGCTTTGCCGATGGGTCTAGCAGGTGGCACGGGTGATGCTGACAGTCATTCAGGCTGTCAGATGGGAGAACATGGAGCTACAGGCTTCATCTGTTCGTAGGGAGTTTATTTGCAGCCCTTGAGAGAGCCAGGTTATTTTCTAGCCTTGTTTCCCAAGGAAATCCCAGTGCCTGCTGGTTTTTGGGCTCACTGCTTGTCTCAGGTGGCTTCTGGACAGGCTGCCCACTTCAGGTGGCTGACCAACAGGGAAATTTCTTCACCAAAAGGGTTATCAAACACTGGAACAGGCTGCCCACGGAAGTGGTTGAGTCGCCATCCCTGGAGGTATTTAAAAGATGGGTAGATGTGTTGCTTAGGGACACGGTTTAGTGGTAACTTGGCAGTGTTAGGTCAATGGTTGAACTTGATGATCTTAAAAGTCTCTTCCAACTATAACGATTCTATGATTTTATTGTCCTCCATCCTCCCCTCTGTTCCTGCAGGACTGTGTTGGTGGCCTGGGCCATTTAATGCTGGGATAATCTGCTTTAAATTTACCGGTCCCCCTTGCCACCCTGGGCTCATTTCGAATATGGGGCTGATGAATGCTTCATCCCATCCATAGACTTCCCAATGAAAGAAGGATCTATCTCAAAAAGGTCCCTTTGAATTATTTTCAGGTACTGCATATCTTGCAGCAGAAGTTGGGATGGTCCATGATCGATACCCTCTAAGACGTCTGAGAAAGAAATGACAGGGATGTTCAATTTCGACAAAGCAGATATTGGCAGTTGGGTGGAAACCTTCTGAAAACGAGGTGAACTAAACCACTGATGGCTTTTAAAGTGTAATAATGTTGAAAGGATTAATAAATCATGAAGAGATGGGTCCAAGTCTTGACCCTTCTCTTGGGTTAATTGTCTCCTGTGGAGAAAGTACACAGGACATGGCGCTTTTCACAGAGTTGTTCAAATGTTTTTTACTAGAGCAAAGGGAGAAAAACTACTCAGCTGCAGTTTGGACCAGGGGTGGGAGTTGTCTGACAAGCTATAATCTGAAATCGTTGAAGTCTAGGGGAGAGCAGTCCTTTTAAAGTATCAAACTGATGGTGGTTCCAAGCTGGGACATCACGTGCCATTGGGGAATGGAAATTCAGTCATGCAAAACAGCTAAACATAACAACTGCTAAAAGACAGCCTATATTGTGGAAGAAAATAGGGAGGCTGACCCTATAAATTTGTTCTCTGCGCGTTTTGCATGAGGTTTTTGGAAATACCTATTTACAGAAAGCAAAGGTTAACCCCTGGTTGGAAGAATCCCTAACGCCCTACTCTGCTCCAGGTCTCCCCAGTGCCTCTGTGAGGTTAAGGGTTAAACCCTGAAACCCATCTCTTAGTCAAGTGTCTCAACTGCCCTTAAAATCAAGTAAATTGGATTTCGGAACCTGCCTTTAAGCTCCTCATCAGAGGACAGCTTCCAGCCTATTTCTGAGAATTTCTGCTAAAGCATGTGGCTTGGGAAACTTTTTATTACTGAAAATCTGAAAGCAAATCTTTTCCCCAGGTTGATTTACAGAAAGTACCAAAGTATTAATTGTGCCCTTGACTACACATGTAACCCATGGGGCAAACAAGAGAAGATTATCTCACATCTGACTTGCCAGGGGTTGCGGTGACCTACCACGAGGTTTGTTTTAGCATTTGGCTTTTCACACGTCGTAATTCTTGCAAAGCTGTATCTGTACTTAAGAAAACAGAAGCACAGAGGCACCCATCCACAAATGTAAACCTGTCACGGAAATCTCCTCAGCAAGCCGCGGTTCCCAGCTTCACACAGAGCAGAAATCTTTATAAACTGTGCTCATTTATAGTCTTACGTGGGGTATCCACAAGGTTCCCCACCTCTTTACAGAAGAGAGGGGAATTTTCCTCCTAGTAACAAATATGCATCATTTTAGCTTCTAGGTCACCACAAACACTTGTCCGATATTTTAAAACAAATTTTGACTTTTCTGTGCCAGACCTCCATGTTTCTTCCCCTTGTACTGGCTTTTCATGTCCACATATGATTCATTTAATCTTTCCCAGAAGAGTCTAGGGAATTAGATTAACGAGGCAAATTAGTAAACTATTGTAGCCGTGAGACCTCATACACTTTACTTACCAAGTACAGTACATCACCCTTAACACAGAGGTCCAGAAAAAGTTGTTAATGAATAGATTTTGCCGTCCTTGGTGCTATGTGGCTACTGCCAACCAGGATGCTACCTGCTGGAGCAGGGGCTCCAGGGATGCCGCAGGGATTTGGTGGCTTCTCCCTGGATGCTGAGGCAGTGGATGGCCATGGGCAGCTCTGCTACGGCTCAGGCATCGAGGTGCATCTGCTGCTCTGAATCCATGCCAGGGAAATGCACCACAGAGCTGGAGATTTTATCACAGACCATTGTAACTCAACAACAATAAAGCAATTAGAGTTTGGGCCTGAGCCTACAGTATTTGGAAGGATGATGCATCTCGCCTTTATGGGAGCTAACAGCAAGGTTTGGTTCTGTTTGGTTCTTTTGCAGTTTTATCCATCAGTCTCAAAATGACTTACCCTCCCACAGCCTTGGTGAGTTTGGGGCTATGCACCCTCCTCTGAGGTCTGAGGTCTTTTCCATCATCAGGCAGATGTTTGCAGATGGAGGTCAGAGGGTTACCCTACCGTTGTTTCCCTGCTGAGGTTGGTTTTGCACTTCAGCACCCAGAATTTGCAGAGAGTCAGTTTAAGAGCGGTAGCTATCTGCACTCTTCCAACACCCCAGTCCTTTGGTTGGGGTAAGGCAGAGTAGGATCGATGTGGTACAGTGAGCTCTGCCTTCAGGAGATGCATCCATGCACCGAGGTCC
The DNA here is from genome assembly GCA_013398915.1 of Dromas ardeola. NCBI lineage: Eukaryota > Metazoa > Chordata > Aves > Charadriiformes > Dromadidae > Dromas > Dromas ardeola. The sequence goes on along the minus strand of VYZM01018832.1, from coordinate 190,652 downwards.
ATGCCTCGGCGCAGCCGCGGTGGGATGCTGCGTGCTCTGGACAAGCTCATGCTCTAAGATGGGGATGGAGACCGTGTATCTGGTATTGATCTTTATTTAATATAATATATTAAGCAATTTAAACAGCGAGCACCTGGCAGTGCTCTTTGGCAGGCAGCCCATGCTCTTGGGAGCATCGTTCCCATTTACCGTCTTCTGCTGTGCTCAGCCCCTGCCTCCCCTGGGCCAGCAGCTTCGGGGAGCGGGACAGAAGCTGAGAGGGACTGGGAGGGCAGCAGGGACCCTCCTGCTGAGCCCACTGCCCCCACACTGGTCTTCTCTGAGCAGCTGGGGGATGGAAGATCCCTTTTTTTGTAGTAATATTGCCTCTTCTGGTGAGCTTTTACCTCGGGGGTGGCTCTGGTGCAGAGGGGACACCAGGGAAGGCTGTATTCTGGCAGGCAGCTGCTTTTGCTGTCCAAGGCAAGGAACACTAAGAGATAAGGGAATGCACAAATACAGATGAGATTTGGCTTTTACTAGTGGCTTTCCTACAAAGTGCAGCTGCAAATAGTTTTAAAGATAGACAGTTCTCTGAGCACAGGGAGGTAAGACAGAGGGGGGGGCTCCCGTCTGCCCCTTTCAGGGTGGTCTCAGCAAACTTGAAGGCTCCCGACCACGATGGCAGTGATGCCGTCCTCCCGATTCACCCAGTTCTCTGCTGGCACCGGACGCGGAGGTCGGCACCTCAGAAACCTGGAGATGGCAATGAAGTGATTGGCATTAATTCCTCATGTCGGTGCTGGGGGTGGAGGTGTCTGCCTTTTGCCGGGAGACACGGAGCACCCACACCAGCACAGAGCTGGGAAGTGGTGGCCCCGGCTGTGGTTTAGTCAGACCCTAAAGCTTCACCCGTCCAGGCTGGAGAGAGAGGTGTTTGTCTCACCAGGAAGAGTAATTTCTGAGCATCCCCTCATCTGGGAACCCCACCTTCATTAGGGAGAAGCCTAATTGATCCAGGCACCTAAGAGCATCCTGAAAAGGGGGCAGAATGGATCATTGTTTGGGGCTCTGGCAGACTGGGGACTGAATGCCTTCCCAAGTTCCTTTATGAGCGGAATTTTCTACTTGTTTATGTCAATTTTGCCATGTGTAATCTGTTTGCTCTGGCTGGAGGAGCAGCAGGGCACTAATTAATTAATGATCACAGGAATGACTCACTTTCCTTGTGCCCTCCTGTGGCATCTTCTTTGTCACAGTAGGAAGCAGGAGCACAGATCCTGTTCCAGGCTGCTCTGGCCTGGCTCCTAGGTAAGGAGGCCAGCAAAATATGAATTTACAGTGACCGTGCGGTGTCTGCCACTTGCCCAGTGTCACCACAGAAGAGCAGCGTGGGTGTGAGCTGGCTCCATGCGTAGCCATTCTTCACTCACCGCTCCTGAGGAAAGCTGGAAACGCTGAGATTTTAATAGCGTGGGCATTAATGCTGTCTGCTTAAATGAAGAAGACAATAGCTCTGTAATTAGTGTCACTTCCTAAACAAAAACAGGGAAGCTGCTTGTCCTGCTACTCAGGGAAAGAGCTCAGCCTGGTCCGAAGGCACTACAGCTCCCCCAAAATGCAGAGTCTTGCAGAAGGTCCACCACTTGTAAGGGCATCCCTACGGGTGGGAAATCTCGCAGTGGGGTAAAATGCTCCCCCCACCCACAAGCTGTGGTAGAGCGAGAACACAGAGCTTACATCACGTTTAGGGCAAAATAAAATTCATCCGGTTCTGACCACCTGGTCCGGCACAGGAGAGAGCTGGATCTGCCCCTGCAAGGAGTAGAGCGGAGAAGGGATGCTGGAGCGGAGAATCCAGGACCATCCCGTGGAGGGGTAAATCATATTTGTGGGTGGGCAACAAGCTACTTATTGTAGGCAGATTCCCTTCCTTCTGAGATCACCTCAGCTGCCAGTCATCAGACGTGGCTGAATTCTCCATTGCTCAGACAAGGCTTGGTCATATCCTCTTAGGACAGCTCGGAGTCTGTTATTACTGTTTATGACCGGATTGAGACAGGACGGCAGGGCTCGTCCTTACAGCTCTGCCTGCAGCTAGCAGAAGCGTGATGAGCGCAGGATTCGGGAACCCTTGCTGCCATTAGAAATCCTATAGGGAAAAAAACCCCTCTGAACCCAAACCCCACAACCACCAATGTCACTGTGCTGAAATAAAACATATATATATTTTAATTTTTTAGTATTTTTTTTTTAGCTGAAGGGGAAGATTTCGGTGTTAACTTGCAGTGGAAAGCAGGCTGAGGAGTGGCTGACCGAGCCCCCTCAGAGTTCTACTGTACATTTCTTTTTCACGCTACACTGTGCAAATGTGAGATTAAACATCGCACAGCTTTCCTTGGCCCCCGGCCAGGCAAAGGTTAGAAAATAATTCCTTTTTTATAGAGATCTTTATCCACCTAGCATGTATCAGTTTAGCCAAGAAGGATGTGAGCACTGCGGAGAAACTGATGCCCAGTAAAAGAAAAAAAAAAACCCACGAGGTACTCACTTATTTTCCTAAGGATATCGCTGAGAAACTCCAGATTAACGAGACCCAGATAATGCGATACAGATCTCGGCAAACAGAGTGAGGTGAAAGCTAAACTGGATGTTTACTTTCCTCCCGCTTACGTTTGTGATCTGTAGCTCGGAACGGAGGTTCAGTTCCCTATTTGTTTAATGGGAGATGATAGAACATTTCAGGATACAGAAGCCTATGTTCTGCCAATTCATACTATAAACAGGCAAAATATTTCCTGGGGTTGATTTGTAGAGAGCAGCTGTTCTTTAAGATGCTGTAGGTATCTTTCCCTCAAACTAATTTGATCAGGACTTAGGAAAAAAAAAAAAACAAAACAACAAACAAACCACAAAATAAATACTCAACAATTCAAGCAGATACTGCAGCTGCCGGGTGAGGAAGGCCTGAGTTATGAAAATGGGGAAATTGCTACTCCACAGGAAGATGGGAGCTAAATATTTCCTCTGGTGTGGGAAGTGTTGTCACAGCGATGGAGAAAAACAGAGCACCCAAGGAAATGGGTACCACGAGGCAGGGTAATTAGTAACTGGCAGAACTAAATCATTTTCCTTTGTGTTTGGTACTAACTCTTAAGGACAATTGCATATGATCAGGACTCACCTTTAAAAAATATTCTATATAAGGAGAAGGAGAAAATGTGCCTAAATATCAAAATGTCTGTCTTTAACATTCTTTTACCATTTTTTTTTCTTCATCTCCTCTTAGTCACCATTTTTGTGGCTGAATGCTTTAATTTGCCACCGAATGCCGTTCAGTTTTGCATCCATACCAGGTAGCCTCCGTTGTCTTTTCATTTTTAAAACTACACGGTGGTTTTGAGACCCTTTATTTAAAAACAGCATTTAAAGTGAAGGTGGTTGCATTACATGTAACCCCCGAGATGGCTGGCTGGAGTGCTGCATAAATTACAGCCACTTCTACCGACCATTTACTGTAAGTTAGATGGAAAAAAATAGCACGCAGATGATGATGAACGGCATTTTTCAAAACTCAAGGTCTTCATGCTAATAGTAAAAAAATGTCTTGTCTCTGCTGGGGGTGACCTTCTAAAAACCAGCTTGCATGTGTCTCTCAAAACATCAGGACTAAATTAGGTCTTCGTAATGTGACTGTAGTCTGAACTAGACTGTTCGTATTCCCCCGAGGGGTCAGTGTGCCCAGGATGTAACTTGTTTAGCCTAGTTTAGATGCAGTGACATGCACGGAGACATTTGCAAGTGTGGTGAGCTGCGTATGTTGCTTTCTCCTTGCATCTAGAAGATAGGACATCTCAGAACAGCTCGTAGGTAAGCAGCTGTTGAAGAGATGGCCACTAGATGATAAGCAAAATACTTCCTTTTAGGTGGGAAATACTGCTCGCTAGACAGTTTCCAAAAATGCAGATGTTGTGGTAAATGGCAGTTTGTTGAAACCAGACCGTTTTGCACAAGCTAATGAGTTTCAGCACATTTCTGAGCTACACTAATGAGCACTCCAGTCAACTCCCTGCCAGTGCGCCAGGAGGACCAGGAGGTAGCCTGGACTTGATGGAGTCTATCTCTGAGGAACCCCGTGTCGTGACGAGGCATCCCTATCACTTCAGAGTCCATCTCTGGACCAGCCACACTGGGCTCCTGGGCTTGGACACTGGAGACCTTACGAGATCACAGACAGTTTTGGAGAGCAAGTCCCAGAGTTCCTGGATAAATTACAAAAGCTGTGATAATTTCTTTTTTTTGCTTTAAATAACTTTGGTTTTGTTTTGGTTTTGTTTTTTTTTTTTTCAAGTTTTCAATATTTTTTCTTGCGTAGAATTAAGTATTTTAGAAGTTTGAAAATTCAAGCAAAAAAGAAATAGTGGCCTTTAACCAGTTCTAGTTATAAACTTCTGTGATAAATATAAATTATTATTTTTGTCATGGCCCCTCCAGTATTAGACTAGAAGAAAAAGGAGCCAAAGCTTTTCTTGGTGCTCTAAGTTCATGGCTTGTGTTTCTAACCTAGAATCTCTTTTATTTCATGCAGCCTCAGCAAACTTGGGGCTTCATGATCTCTAGTCACATTATCTCTCAATGAAAAGAAATTAAATCAAACTTCATGTAGGCTTACAACACTGAAAAGAGGCAGAGTGTACATGTTTTGGAGACAACTAGTGCAATTTTAGACTACATATTAGAAAAAAAATATTCAGTGTCAGACAGACCCTGGAACAGGGCTCAGAGAAGCTGTGGGATCTCCATCCTTGGAGAGGTTCAGACTCAACTGTACAAGGTCCTGAGCAACATGACCTGACTTTCAAGCTGGATCTAACTTTAAAGTTGTCCATGCTTTGAGCAGAGGGTGAAGCAGAAAACCTCTGGAAGTCCCTTTCTACCAAATCATTCTATGATTCCATGACATTATCTGGTACACATTTAACACCAAAGCTGTGTAAAACTGTAGATGATGCCTGCAAGTACAAAGAAAATCTTGTAGCCAGAGCTATGGCACAGTCATCTCTGGGATGGACTCCTGCAGCCATGCAGTCCAAATCCAATGACTGATGGTACTGAAAGAAAAGGAATATGGAGGTATTCTGCTATATGAGAAAATTAGCTAAACATAGCGTGTCTACCCAAAATGTAACCCAGAACACAGATGGTAATATCCCTTATTTCTCCTGGCATGTTTTAGGAAGACCGTGATTGCTACTAGATGTAAGGACCTCAGCCGGAGTGACGTCTCGGTGAGAGCAAACCTACTCCTTCCTCTGTACTAAGTTGGGATATTGGCCCAGCTCTGGCACAAAAGGAAATGTCTTCTGCATTGTGGAACCAGCAGTCAAAAACACTGGGGAAAAACCCAATTTGACATTCGCAAAAAAAACCCTGAAAATTATTTTTAAATAATGAGTTTTAAGAACTAATGTTTGTGGTTCTTTTTTTTCTTCACTTCTAGTCTCTGAACCTTCAGATTGCACTGAGGTTATATTTAGTCCATATTTTATGCTTTTCTTCACTGCCTTGAGGATTAGAAATCTACTTTGAAAATAAAACCTCAGAGTCTAACTTAATCACTTGACTCTAGAGGCAGGAGGTCTAGGACAGAAAGCAAATATTCCAAGAAAAACATTAAAATACTGAGAGCTGACCGAACTGTGATTTAACAGTGTTTAACCGAGAAGATCTAAGAGGACCATATGCCGAGGCAGTCAACAGCTCTAAAGGGAAGTCAAAGTCCAAGGGAGTTTTCTCAAGGGGTTATCAAACTTAAATAAGATGAAGCTATTTTGATTTTGAGCAACAAGCCAGTGAGACCTTATTTGGAATATTCTCTGATGTGAGAGGAAGGCAGCCAAGAAATGAATACGGTTCAGCTTCGGAGATGGGTGCTCTGAGGGAAGAGCAGCTTCACTTGACCCCTTCACTCTGTGCCTGAGAACAACGTGAAACCTCTTGAAGACTAAGCTCTCCAGGCAAGAATCATAGAATCATAGAATCATAGGGTTGGAAGGGACCTCTGGAGATCATCTAGTCCAACCCCCCTGCCAGAGCAGGGTCAAGAAGTATACTTGGAACAAGAGAATGGTAAATTTAAAGCCAGGATGGCACGATAATGGAAACAGCACCAAAATGAAATGCCAGAATTTTGATTCTTCCACAGAGTGGTAGGAAAGCACCAATCCAAACAGATTTTTTGCTCCATTTGAGAAATAGGCTTCCAATTTGATGCAAGTAATCAGCCCATCTGAAAAGCCGCCTTCTGCTTCTGACATGGGTACCCTGGATTCTATCTACATCAGTTGTGTAATGAGTATTGCTAACGTACTCAGTTTAATGTGATATTTTCTATACTGATCAAATATGGCTTGTGGGCAAAGGTCCAAATCTGAGCCTTCTCACTGGGCCTTGGGTGCATGCCCAGGCCCCTTGACTGTAGCGGTTGACTTGACAGAGAGATGCGTGGTGGGAAGTCTTGGGGAAAGCGGGCTATCTGAAAACCCTGGCGTTGCAAGAAGAGCAGTGCAATGGCCAAGAAGAGAAGTGTGTAAATCCCCCTGGTCAAAGATTTCAATGTCTGTAACGGTTCGATCTCCAGCAGAGATTCGTGAGACCGAGCAGCTTCACCAATTTCCAATTATTTCAGCAGGAGCTTAACATTTTGCATAATTTTGTAAAATTGGTTTTATTGATTAACCTGAATTGCATTGGGCAAATGTAAGTCAATGGCTCGCCTTCTCTGCTTCTGTTTTGCTTGGCCAGTAATGAGGTGTACAGACAAATAATTATACACGGATCTGGCTGGCTTATGACATCAATTGTTGAGACAGGAGTTTACTCCTCAGTTAAATATACTTCTGAATTCTCTAATGCTCAGTCCTTACTCTGACCTCTACAGAAGATCTAACTTGCTGTAATAATTAAGCAATTTCAGCTGTATACAATCCCGATATATACTCTAAATTGTCCTTTTGGGTTAAAGCTCTGTAAATTTAAAACTGTCCCTGGACCTGGGCAATTCTAGAGCTGTTTGTCTTATGGAAGCGGAGGCTGTTGAAGCTAAAACTTTTTTCAAAGAGCTTAGGCAAGACAAACTCATGTGCAGTTGAGACTTGTGGTTGGAATACTGAAGGAACACATTCACAAAATCTGTATTTCTCAGGGTGGCAAGGATTATTTGGAAGACGACAAACATATTTTTTATATAAAAGCAGAAATGTGTGCTACAGCAAGACTATTTATAATGCTGCTTACCTCCTAGATATCCACGTAAGAGCTATCAATGGGAGAGAGTACTGACAACAAGCTAATGAGCTCCTGCTGCTCGATAAATGTCTCAGCTTTGCTTCAGCATTTCTTTGTGCAGTGGGAGGGAGACAGTGATCCTAGACAATGTTCTAGTGCAATTATTTCATTCTGTTCCTACCCATCATTTCAGCATAACATACAAGGAGGGGAGGCACAGCAGCTTCTGCGATGCCTGATACAAGTAAACAATAGTTGCTCAATGTATAATTACTAAATTATTTTCTTTTAAAGTTAGGAATAAAAGCAATCAAAGAACTGTCCTTCCGGGAAAGTAATCTGGTTTGAAAATTGTTTATTTTTCTGTTTCTCTGATTTGTTTCCCCCTGGTTGTATCTGTAAATAAGGCACAGCATTATGAGGTATCCTGCTAAATGGCTTTCTGGAAGATTAAAAGCAGGAATAAGACTGAAAGCTACTTTTTATCCCGTTGTTGAAGCTGGCTATTTGGGATGAGAAATGCTGGGAGAAGGTATAGATTTTTTTTGCAGAACGTATCTCTAAAATAAGGCAACAGTATTAAAGTAATAAGAACTTATGGCTCAGGCTAGGCCTGAATTAAAATGAAAATCTGTTCAAATTCAAGACTTTCCAGAAAATCATCCTTTCCACATTTCAATTCCAGACTCGTTTGTTCCTTAGCTAAATCAGTTACCATCCTTATAAGGTCTCCACTAATAACATTAAACTATCTCTGGTGTCACTGATATTTTTTCACTATCTTGCTAAACTGGTAATGTGGCAACCGGCACCGCTCCGTTAGCTCCGTTCCCCTGAAGTCTCACTCTTACCTGTTTTGTTTTCTGGTTTTTATGTGAACTGTATATGTTTAATCCTAGATTTGCTCATAAAAAAGGCTAAGTCTTAATGAATAGGTAAGGGGACGGCTTCTCAGACACGCAATGAACATATCCAGAATCCTTAAGCAGGTGGATTATGTCAACTCGAAGACAGATTTTGCTTCCTTTGGCTCATCAAATAATCTGATTAGCTGGCACTGATTATGCTCGGCATGATGTACTCTGTTCTGCAAACTGAACAGAGAACATCCCTTCTCTGTTGCCTCCCGCGCTCCTGGATAGCCTTCTTTTATGAAGAAAAATTCCCTTTCCCCAACCGCTAATGGCTACAAACTGTGGCTTGGACTGGGGGCAAATCAATGCCACCTTTGGCTTGCTGCATGGGAAAATCGGTGTGCTCACCTAAAGCAGAAAAATGCGTGAGTTCTTGCCTCTCAGTTTCACAGCCAAACCTACGGCCACCGAGTTTAGCACCTATGACTTTCATACGGCGGTTGGGGAGGGGTGATGCTGGTGGTGGGGCTCACAAAGGCCTGTCCTCAGAGGAGGGAGGTACCTAACCTAGGCATCAAAACCAGGGGTTGTATAAGGTGGTACTTTTATCTAGCCTCAGTTAGCAGTGTTGGAGAATTCACAGTTCACCCCACAATTATTTTTCTGCTGGTAGAAGCATTTTGTGGGGGTCCCGGCGTTTGGTAGCGGTTAAATGTGCCATTGTTGAGGATTAGAGAGATGCTGGCCATTGCACAGAGGAGTCCCCACTCTTGTGGCCTGACATTTCTATACAGCAATTAGTTTATGGATTTTAATCCATTTGTCTCATGGATTTTTGTCTCAAGTCCTCACAAATGTCTTACATTCCCCTAAAGGGACCCAGGCTGCTGCTTTCTTTTATAGTTGCATTGTTATTTGTCATTGTCCTCCCTCACGATTTTCTTTAAGCGTGCGTTTAAAGAGCTCCTTGCGTTTTCATGTTCTATTTTTCTTTTCCCTTTGTTTGTAATATGCTGTTTCACATTCCCCTTCATTCTCTCCCTTGTTTTTTCCTCTCCTCTCCTCTTTGTCCTCCCCCTTGCATTCTTTCACTGTGACAAACCTGCTGATGCATGCTTAGAGCAGCGGCAGCAGCCACGCTGTGCTCACCATCTGGGACGGGCAGATCCTGCAGCCTCCTGGAGGCTCCAGAACCACGAGCACGCTGGACCACAGCCATCCCATCGCCTCCCAGTTTCCCATTCTCCTCCGTGTGTGCTGTTTTTCTGTTGGCCATCCAGCACAGACTCCTTCACCGACTGAGCATCTGCCCAACCGAGGAAAGTTCCTAAGATTCCCCGATCGTGTGGCTCAAACCCTTCAGCTGGAAAGCCCCACCACGATGGATTTACTTCTTCACCCTCTTCCTCTGCTCCCTGGGGAACCAGAGAGAAAGCAAGAAAAACATGGTGCATGTTGAAGCTTCCAATCCAGGTGCTCTCCGCTTTTAACCTTTTTGCTATTGAAATACATTTCTAAGTGATTGAGGACATAACAGTTCATACTTTTGTCATATTTCTGCACAGTTTTTCCTAGCTCTATTTGTTTATTCTCTATCTTTCCTAGCTGTTTTGTCCCTAAAACAATCACACACACCTCCACCACCTCTGCTGGGCACCTCTGTGGTGCAAGGTGGCCATCGCTGGCCCCACGGAGAGCCACAGTGCTTGTGCAGCTGGGCTGTGTCCTGGTTTGAGTGACCCAGGACTAATTTCTCTTCTAATGCTTGGGAAAACTGCACTTTTAGAAGATTCTAGTGTCTGAATTTGTGAAAATATTTACTTTATAGCCAGCTAGGCTATGTGGGATTTAAGGTCTCAGTGTTTCAAGCCTTGCCAGGTGCAGGGATGAGGAGGAGCGAGACCTGGGCACTTGACCCAAGCTGCCAACAGGATTATTTCATACCATGAATGTCACATTCAATAGAAATCAGAAAGTTTGCTGAGGATTTTTTCTCTTCTGTGATGGCTGCCATCCTGAGAACTCCTTGCCCCGGTGCCGGAGCCCTGAGCCCTTCCCTTCCTCCCAAAGCCGCAGCGCTCGCAGGGTCCCACATTTGCCGTCCCCTGCTGGGAGTGCACGGCTTCCTATGATAGAATGGGCTGAGTGTAGTCCTTGTGTATTTTCTATTGGTATCGGGATCAATACTGGTTCTTTAGTATTATTAATGTTAATTATCTAGTCTTATTCTATTGAATCTGTTTATATGTCAGCCCTCGGGTTTCCTTGTTTTTTCCCAGTTCCCGTTCCAGGCTGGGGAGGGGTCACGGGGTGAGACAATAATTGTCTAAATGACAATAAATTGTTGTGGGTTTCTCAAGCCCTGATGGGCAGCCCCACAGCTGAAGAAGAGGAGGAAGGTGCGGGTGACTGTTTTGCTGTGCGATGTGAGCTGCTCCTACCTTGGACTGTCCTCTGGGAGAAGGTGGCTACCTCTTCCCAGGGTACAGACAGTGAGGCAGAAATGACCACTTTCCTCTTCTTTCCCTGTCCCTTGTGCCAATGTGTTGGTTGTCTCAGGGTGTGGGATAAACTCTCACTTTTCTTGTAGTAAAAAAGACAAAATAGAAGTCTGGAGAAGAGAAGGCTCTGGGCAGACCTTATAATGGCCTTCCAGAACATGATGGGGGCCTACAGGAGGGATGGGGAGGGACTCCTGATCAGGGAGTGGAGCGATAGGATGCGGGGTAACGGTTTTAAACTGAAAGAGGGGAGATTTAGATTAGATATTAAGAAGAAATTCTTTGCTGTGAGGGCGGTGAACCCCTGGCCCAGGTTGCCCAGAGAAGCTGTGGCTGCCCCATCCCTGAGGGGGTTCAAGGCCAGGTTGGACGGGGCTTGGAGCAACCTGGGCTGGTGGGAGGTGTCCCTGCCCAGGGCAGGGGGGTGGAACTGGGTGATCTTTAAGGTCCCTTCCAACTCTAACCATTCTATGATTCCATAACCCTGCCTTCCTTCCCTGCCCAGAGCTCAGATGCAAATATTTGAAGCTCATTTACAGGTCTCAGGGTGGCAGCCTGGAACAACCCCCAGCAGCTGCAGCAGGGAAGAACGGATTCGGTCGGGACATTGTGCCTTCTCTGACTTCATCCCCGTCTGGACAGGGGGAATAGATATCTAGCTATAGTTGAGTATTTTTACATTTCAAACTAAAATGGGAAAAAGAGCCACAAGTATGAGATGTACTGGGTGTGAAGGCTGAGGCTGACTCAGAGAGAGGATGGTAACGAATCAGTCAACCATTTAAAATATCCTGTTCTCGATAGCTTCAAAAACTCAGCTTCTTTTGGATTATTGTGCATTTCTATTCCTCACCCTTTATCTAAGTGTTTCAGCTAAGCTGTAAATCTTCCTCGATCACAAAAAGCCTGAAAATACTGAATACAGCAACGGCAAGAGCAGGATTCGAGGAGCCGGTGTGAGTAGGGAGTTCTGAGTATTCAAAGTTCAGCTGGTGAGAAATAACCATCTGGTGAGCACGTACGTCTCTGCTCCTGGGTAAGCCGAGGATGAGTCGCCTAATGGGAGCCAGCGCTCTGCCTGAGAGTGAGTAGTTACCAGGGTAAAGAGAATTACCTAAGAGCGAGATCTGCACTTACACATCACTAACGAGATGTAATCTTTGCATTCGGGCTGAGGCAGTTCTGCTGCAGCACAAAAACGCTCCACGCCAGCGTAAAATAATGTGGTATTTGTCTTTTTGCTCACCTGAAGCACAATTTTGCTTCCCCGAGTCCCACAGCTATTCTATGCAACATCTAGAAATGTGCTACTGTGAAATGTTTCGACGCTTTCTTTCTAATTATAGCTTTTGGTATCATTCGCTCAGTTCTAAGCAGGGTGAATCAGAACAGAAACGTCAGGGAGGGCTTAGGGAAGAAACCTTTTACTAACAGTGAGCAGCAGGACAGCAGAACCAGGGCGGCTTGTAAGGCAGGGTGGTGCAAAGCGCTCTTCTTTAATAGGAGAGAGTGGCAATTTGCAATTCTGGCTGATTCTGAAAAACATCCTAAATGTACAATTTCTTTGCAGGAAAGGAAGGGAACTTCCTAGCCATCTGCCTCGCTGGCTGCCAGCAAGGCTGGCACCTCGGAGGCACAAGAGTTCCTGCCTCCGGAATGCTGGGGGGTGCAGCTTTAGGCTGAGAAGGGGAAGGAACCAGGTGGGTTTCTTAGCTGGGTTCCATCAATATTTCTACGAAAATTCCATAACTTGTGTGCGCCATTCAGATTTCATCAAATCTGCGAGTTCTCACAAAGAAATCTACTATCAGTTCTTTCCTGAGCTGCTCTTTCTTGTTCTAGAGGAACTGGAAGGAAAGAAAGGAGATTGGAGAGACCCATGGCTGAGGAAGGTGGGGAGAAAGCAGCCGGTGTTAGAGGAACAGGGAATTATGATGAAGTTTTGAGAAGCGGGGAAAAAAAGAAAGCTGGAAGACATATATGTGCAAATTACATTTTTCGATGTGGATGAAGGCGCCCAGTTTTGCTATGGATTTATTCCGAGTTAGAGAGGGCAGTTGCACACCTCGTTAGTGGAGGCACATCAGCTCCCAGGCAGGAGTGAATTCAGCTCCGCAATGCAAAGTTCCCAAAATAACATATTAAGCTGTCAAACGAGTATGACTGTTCCAAATTCCTTACCAGCGAGTGAAAATTTGTCCTTAAACTGGTGGAATAAAATTAAAATTTGTGGTGGAATATAGGAAATTAGTACTTGCATACAACTTCTGCTGCCTCTCACAAAAATAGAATTATCTTTCTGACATTTAGAAAAGAAAAAAATGATCAAATACCAAACCAATGGAGAACTGGGTTATCAAGTCATGTAGATTTTGATTTCTCTCCAAACTGGAAGTCTGAAAGCTATTATTGGATAAAATACACATGTAAATATCAATGTTCTAAACCACTTGAAAGGTCATTCCTATTGTATTTTATTGTTTAAGTCTAGAACAAATGGCAAACTCCTGCAAGGTAAACCTGGAGGGAGATGCCAGCTGTTTTTTGAGATGAAGCCAAAGCCATGGCCTTCGGAATGATGTTGCCAACATCAAAAACGTCCAGTGATTTGGAGTCGAGGTCAGGATTCGCTTTTGAAACTAACAGCTCTGGTAACTACTTGCAAATTCAATGTTGCCACATGCCTTTGCCTTCATATACATGTACAGGCGCCTCTTTAATTACTTGGAAGTGCTTCTGTTGTGCAGAACGACTATGCAGATATGAAAATCTAAACTTGCCTCTAAAATTCTTTGAAAATCTTTTTTTTTTTCTGTTGGTCATATTTTTTCTTACCTGTGCAACAAAAGTCTTTGAAGTGATAGTCGTCTAGCTTCCTTGAAGCTCTTTTCTGTGTTGTGAAAGTACACTACGGGCTCCCAGTGTGCTGCAGTGCACTGTGTTTTGTTTCAAATATGTTTCCATGATCACCAAATGCTTTTCTGACAGGTTTAGGAAATATTCTGGAAAAATTTTAAGTTATTCCCCACCCCCCCCAATTCCGTATTCTTTTTATTTTTATT
>VYZM01018832.1:160584-173597 GCA_013398915.1 Dromas ardeola | reverse complement strand
AAAAAAAAAAAAATTAGAAAAAGTTGGATTGACGAGCGAGGCCAACGCTTCCAGCGCCTTTCTGACTCTACCTTCCCAGTCCCAGACTGCGGCAGCTTCCAGCCAGGAGAAGGTAAACTTCTCTGCGGAGGTGTCTGGCAGCCCTTCCTTCGGGGTGACAACAGGCTTTCCTTCCAGCCCTCACCCCCGTCTGTTGGCGTCTGGCACGCCGGGTAATGGACCCCGCTTTGGGACAGCATCCCCCCAGCACCCACCGCTCTCCCGAGAGCAGCGGGTGGGGGAAATGATGGGGGAAAATTAATCTGGGTCTCCTGCCTGGCAGATATAGCACAGCTGCTGAGAACTTTTTTGTTGCCACAGTGACTTTCGGTGATAACAATAATGACAACTTCTTCTAGAATTCTTGGGAGTCGACGTAGTAAACAAGTGTTGTGTGATGGGCTTCGTGCTGGGCTTGAACAGTCTCTACTCACCAGCTACCTACTGTGCCATACGTGGTGAAACTGGCATGTGAGTTTAATACCACATTGATGTGTTTGTTGATGCAAAAATTGAAAGGTGAGATGTCTTCTGTGTAATACCTTAACTTCCTTCTTTCTCTAACCCATAAAAGCTCATTCTGGTGAGAACAGAACCTTGTAACAGTAGTTCAGGAGAGATTTGTTGCACTTAGTTTTGCTTTTCTCTCTTTTTTTTTTTTTTTTGGTGTTTGATGACTGCAGAAGAGATTTGTGAGCCTATTTCTTTTTTATTTTTTTTTTTCCTTTCTCAATGGTTACTCAGGGAGAGGGAAACAGGTAAGCAGCGGGAGGTGTTCTGGAACTCTTTTATTTGCCTCTTCCTGAAGGCGAAGTTGAATTGGTGTCTCAGCGTCTAGCATGTCATATGCAAAAGATCACTTCTGATTTAAGTCTGTCACAGTATTGAAAGAGAATAATGCTTTTGGATGTGTTCCTTGCATTTTGCAGGATTTGTGAAACTCTAATTATGTGATGTAATTCTCTTGAAGAAAAAAGAAATTATTACCTTGACTTTTCTTACGCTGCTTAAGTAAGGACAGGCAGATGAGGATGACCGATGAGGCCATAATCTGTTATTGTAGAGTTGTATCCATTAGCATTTTCTCAGAAGTATAATTAAAAATATTAATTTAATTGGAACACTGGGTGACATAAAAGCATCAATGGGATTCATCACAGAAGCATGACTTAAATTGGAGACTAGTTAAAATGCAGAGTTGGTCAAGGCAACATTTTCAGTCTAATTTAGCCTTGTGTATGGCCATTCTAATTGTGTGTCACTTGATATGTAAATTCCTTGGGGACGGGAAATCCCATCCATCTTTGGTGTTCTTTGCAAGATGGATCTGCAAATAAGTCAGAAGTGTATTCTACTTGAAAAATACTGATTGTACGGGAGGTTATTTTTAATACAGTCAATCAAATAATCAAATGTACTCTCAGGCACTTTAATGTGAGATTTACTGGCTCCTTCATCTGGTATTAACTTAGGTGTTAACGATTCTCTGTCCAGCTTCTCTTTGCCATATCAGTTTTGCACCAGGTTGAGATTGTGCAGAACTTTAGATCAATGCTTTCTTTATTGTGGTGTGCCATCTACTCATCGCAGCAAAGCATTTAAACTGTGAGTGCAGTCTAAACTGCCCCTTCCTCCCCCCAAAATTTGAAGACTGGGTTATTTTGAGCTGTTCAAAATTTATGTCAACAAGTAATCCTCATTTGAGCTGCATGAATTATGATCCACAGGCTCCTCGTTCTAAAATGGAACTAAACTTTATTTTGGCAGCTGAAAATGGCTGGCTTAGCTGTAACAGAGTTCTTAATTTTTATTTTATTTTTTTAGTAGTACTACATATGAAGAGGGAAATGAGACAAAGTTGAAAAGAGAATTTTTTTTCAACACAGCTGACGAAGAGCTTGCCACTTGTCAAATGGCAGAGTTTAGTGAAATCAGTTAAATAACATATAATTATAACTTTGCAATGTCAGTTTAATGGAATTTGTTATACCTTAAAAAGAAGACTTCTGACTTCTAATTCAGATGCTTTCTTGGTACTTACTCTTTTTCATAGCAGTTCTTGCATAGCTGACATTGCTTGAACTTGCACAGAATTGGATTGATTTTGTGACTGTGTTCATTTTTGCATCAGTTGCTGAAGCACGCATCTCGTACAGATGTAGTTAATTCTTTTGGAACTTTCTTGAAATACAAGATTAATAATAGAACTGTTATCTCTTCGGTATCTAACAGTTAACATACTTCAAAATATGAACTGTAGTACTTCAACATCAATTCTGAGAACACATTCATCTATAATAATATGGATGTTTTTGTATTTTGTTTTGTGGCATGGGCAGGTTTTCAGAAGCTCTGTAGTCAAACCGGAGTTGTATCCACCTGGTGTTTTTCAAAACAGCTTTTATTCCTCTGCTGCTGTCCCATTTATGCAGAAAATTCATTTTGGTGGATACTGGAGAGAGGAGAAGTGTGGAGGGGGTGGATCAGGGAATGAGTGCAGTGGTGTTTGAAGAAGGAACTGTCTGCAGGAGGGGGCTGATAGGAGACCTGGTTTGGGCAGAAGGAATGCTAGATTTTTTTACAAGGAATACGGAGGGGTAATACCTTGGAAAGAGTGGTAGTTGCTGGTATGTGCAGAGCATCTTCCCTATTAAGCAGCCAAGTTTGCAGCCCGTTTGCATCTTTTACTGTACAGCAGATATAATTAAGTTGGCTTTTTCCCCTTTGGTTATTTGAATTGATCCTGATATAATGTGTTCTGCATTTTCTTAAAACAAGGATACTATTGCATCGTTACTTTTTGTTTCTAGTAAGGTGGAATATTTTATTTGCTGAGAACGGCTACTAATTTTGCTTGTATTCACACATGCATTTTAAATGAACAAAAGTTAGGACTTCCAAGACAAATGTTGGAGAAGGCATGGAATTTACATCTGTCTTTAAGGCTGAGTTCAGAATTGAACTGAAAAGTCTTGAAGTAATGAGAGCGAGGTACAAAATGAATACAAGGCATGCAGCCTGCTGTCCAGGGGATGGGGGGACTGAAAGGATGGACCTGTGTCTATTTTGGTAAGTGTAAATAGGACTTCTTTCTGAAACTGTCACTTGTGAGCAAGAAGGCTGCAGTCTTTTTTTTCTTTTTTTTTTTCTTCTCCTTCCCACCGTGTCAGAAGCCAGTACACGGTGATGTTTTATCTGGGTTGTTTGCTGTTATATTTTCAAGCAAATGTTAAGGTTTAAAAATCCTCCTTGTGATTCTTTGACTTCGATTTGATTTAGCATGTAGTCTTGAGTAGCTGTTCTTAATGAAACAGAAAAATTTACACACTTTAAGGGAGTCTACAGACTTTAAGAAACATGTAAGTTACATTGGTGTTCCACTGTCTTCTAGATACTCAGGAGTTAGCTTTCCTGAGCTAAAGAAAATAGTCTGAACCCTGGTTTACGTGACTCTGGGAAGAAAAATAAACTTGAGTGGTCTGTGTTGTTTTCAGTAGATTAGAACTATTATGATGAAATAATCTTCTAGTGGCTTTGAAGTTTCACGTACTTTTGTAGGTCCGTTCATTTGAAAACCGTGAGGCTCATGGTGCATAGTCAAGTTGATTATCTGGGAGGACAAATCATTGTCGTAAGTTTCATAAGTATGGATAATTCTAGCAAAAAGTAGAAAATTTGCTTTGTGAAGGTGATGGTCAGTTTATGAGAGAATCCTATCTCTTGTGGTTGTAAAGACTGTAAATGCATTAGTGCATTGTGTGAGTGACTTGTACTTCTTTCAGGCTAATGGGCTTGAAAGTATTTCTTCTGTCTCCATTCATTTTCCCAGTATGTAAGCAGGGATTCAGCAGAGACAGCTGGCGTATTTATTATTTTTTGCTGTCTGAATGCTCCCCTGAAACAGCTTTAATCTATAGGTCTGAGTCTTAAGTCTTCTGCGGTTTCAAGAAGTGTTGAGTATATACTTGTTTTCACACTAGGCCTTTTATTTTATTTTATTTTTTTTTAGTTCACACTACCACGGTAAGTCAGAAGTACTTTGTATTAGGTGTCCTAACACTGTCTGATTGTCATTTTGTCATTTATGCCTTCGATCGGATGGGCCTGTGGGTTTAGGTTTTGGCTACAAAGGCTTCCCCTTACTGTGTGCTTGTTGAGAAGCTAATTTTTATCTTGCTGCTGAAGGGTTGGGATGGTCTGCTGGACTATTGACATTTTTCGACCTCCCCATTACTGTTTAGCTTGTCAGGGATAAAAATAATTGTCACCTCATGGCTTTTAAATGGTTTATTTAAAGAAGGTTGTTCAGTGTTGCCTCTAGCAGAAAGTTATTCCCACCCCCCAAAAGCAGACGGTTTGCTGGTTCAGAGCTGTTATTCTGAAACTTTCTAGTAGCCCCAGAGTACCTTCTAGTGATTAATTTGGAGTTGTTTGATATACATCATGAGCAAAATAGAGATTACTAATCATAAGGTTAAAAAAAAAAAGTGATTTAAAAAATAAAAATGAACTGAGATCACTCCTTCTCTGTGGGGAGTTTGAATTTGTTTTCCCTGTGATATTTGATAGTATTCTTTGCACTATGCTAAGCAGTGACATACACAGTAGTGTTTTTGTGTGTGCTGTGATAATAGCGTTTTTGCTTCTCTCTCTTTTTTTTTTTAAACATTTATTTATATTTTTGATATTTTGTTGTCTAGCCCAGTATCTTAACAAGAGCTAGATAAAAGGAGTGTTGCTTGTATGGCTTACTTGAACTAGAACTCACCTTAAACATAGCACAATTGCGAATATGTATACCAAAGATGGTCCTTAACTGTGTCTGAAAGTGCTTTGCCATTAATTAGGAAGAAACTCCACAATGGTTAATGTTGAGAGTGTGTTTCCTTGTTTCATTCGGAGGCAGGTGGTTTTTTTCCACCAAATGCTGACTATGTCTGTGCATCTAGCCATGATCTAATTTATGGTCAGCCAGTATTGAGGAGGTCCAGAGGATAATACTAGAGCTGAATGTCGAACGTACAAGTTCTAATGTAATGCTTCTTGGTTGTTGGACAGGTTTAACTGTTTCTAAGTTTTGATGTCTGACTCCACAGTGTGTTTTTATTCAGAGTGTGACATCTGGTTTTCCTCATCTTGTGTGAGGATGGCTGAGTTCTAAACAAAAACTGAGTCTCATGTTTTAGGCATATAGTCCAAACACAGATAAACTGTATTTTTGTATTTGACCTCACTTTTTATAAAGAATTCTCTTGTTCAACTTGTGTACTTTGTCCAATGTGAATGTCTTAAAAAGGAAGTTTTAACAATTCTGTTGTATTTTATGACATATTGTACGTCCTATCTTGAGTCAGTATTCATCTATTGCTGACTGTTCATGATGATCAGATTCATTAAATGTCACTGGCTGTATTTATGCAAATACCTTATCATAGCTCATTATTTTGAGTCACTTTGCTTGCTTTTTGATTAGTATTGTGTGGGAGATGCTGTACATTATGTAACTGTTGATCTGCTTACTCCCATTTCCCCAAATGGTATTGGTTTCTAAGTAAGCAGTTGTATTTAGTCCCTCCTAATGTGTAGTAACATCTCATCTAAATAGTTGTTCGCTTTTAATTGAGTTTAAAACAGAACCAAAAAGAACCCTGAAAAATGTAATTCTCTCCTGAAATAAGAAAGAGGACTGAACTGCGAACTGCTGCTGCTGTTTTTTACAGGTTGTTTTCAGCAGTTAGGGTTTTCCTGGCTTTTAGTCACAAATTTAATAGAGCTGTATGTAGTTTGATCCATTTGAGATGAGTAACAAATAAAATGGAAACTAATACTTTGCAAGTTACGCAGCAGGATTAACTGTAATAGTTAAGAGCACGAAAATGCTTCAAGGGATAAACATCAAAATAAAAAAAAACAGCAGGAAGAGTGAATGTTTAGTATGGCCAAATATCTGTTAATTCTGTGTTGAGTTTTCTGCTTTTGCAGAAGAGTCTGTTTATAGTTAGGTCTGAATCCTAACCTGAAGTTCATTGTCAATACTTGCATTTCAGACATCTCCTCAGATCTGTAACCTCCTGAATGCTTGACTTCTTACTTCATAGAATGTTTGCAAAATTGGGCATCCTCTTGCATTAAAACTGCATATAAATTCTCTTGCTTATGCAAAGTCAGGCTTTTAGGTTTAGTTGAAATGATAGCAGTTGGATTGGAAGTGTGACTAGAATATTGAAAAGAAAGCTGAAGTAAAATCAGCGTAATTTTTCTGAATGTGATAAATACCTAATAAACCAGACTTAAGATGTTTTGAAATGAGATGCAAATCCATAAATCAAAATGAAAGTGGTTTTTTTAATAATTGTATGTAAATGAAGCCCATCAGAATTCACCCAATGAACAGAAGTCTAAATGTTTTCAGAAGTTACTGCTTACTTTCTCAGAATTTTTTTTGGTGAAGAGAATTCCATTTCTTGCAGCATGTTTCTTTGTGAAAGATGAAGTTTTCTGGATTTTCACTAATTGCCTGTTTATAAGAGTAGATGAAAAGTTGTACGTAACGAAGGAGATAATATCTAAAAATCTGCAGTACAGAGTATTTGTTGGCAGCCTAGACTATGAAAACTGGTAAAAAAAAAAAAGTTAAAACTCATTTAACATACTAGGCTGTAAATAGTTACTCAGTTATAACTAAAATATTTTCAATATTTCTTTTGTCATGCACCATTAATGTTACAGTTTGTAGGTTGTGTTGTGATTTACACAGCAACGGCTTGGTCTTTAATAGAACTGAGATTTGTGCCAATCTTAATGATGTCTCTCTTAAAACAGACATTCCTCCTGTTCTCCCCGTTATTGGGAGCACAGAAACAGCTCTATTACTCAGAAGAGCAAAGGTGCGTGTTTTGAGAGCAGTGCTCTTGCTGGGCTGAGGATGGGAAGGATAATGTAGTTTGACAAAAGCCTCTGTTTCCTAACGCAGTTCTTGCTTTCTGTCTGTATTTTAGAAGAAGGGGGTTTCTGCAGCGATAGCTGCAGTCTGAGACCAGTTCCTACTGTCTGTACTGCAAATAACTGGCTAATGTTCTTTAAAGAAATAAAAATTTCGTAACCAAAAAACCCCGACCTCATAGAGCAGCTTGCAGAAAAGGATTTAAATGCCCTTTTCCTGAGATGGCAGACTTACTTTTTCCTTTTTGCTGATCGGTTTGGGACAGTATTCTTTCATTTTTAATGAACTGTCCTAACAACCAAAGCAAACTATGCTTACTTGTTGATTCCTTGCTTCAGTGTATTCAGGCTAGTACAGAAAGTGCTTCTGCATTTGTGACTTTGCAGTAATCTTTCCTTTCTTTATTATAACACATAGTTGCTGCCCTTACTGTAAAGCTTCCAGATTCAGCGCTGATCTGATTTGGTTGTCTCATTGACAAGGTCAATGTTCTTAATTTTTTTTAAACTAATTTGCAGAGATGACAATGGAACTCATTGTTAGTTCCCTTCAAACTATAGAAACCTAGGTTCAAGTTCTGTACTTTTAGTATACTGATCTGTTGAGGCTTACGCTGAATTCTTGAGAAAGCAGTCATGCAAGAATAGTGAACAGTTGAAGGTGGAGTAAGTTTGGTAAATTAAGAGAAGCAAGTGTCAGTAAAATTCTACCTTAGAAAATTTGTCAAGGCAAATTTCATGTGAAAATCAATTCTTAATACTGGCAATAAATTTCAAATAGGTTATTTAAAAATATAAGTTGCTTTTGTTGAAGTGTATTGATAGTGTGATATTTCACAAGGATTCTTGGACCCAGATAACAGAAGTGAATCTGAGACAGTTAAATAGCGTTGTCTTTTATGTAAGAAGTCATTGAGGAGGTTTTTAGAGAGTTTAGAAGTTTGAAAGAAACAAATTGGCCTTTTTGATTTGAGCTTGTGCACAGCGACCTTATCCTCTAGACCTTCCAACTGGCTGTATTTAAAAACTGGCAAGATACTTGTTTGAAGAGTCCCTTGGTACAGCTTATATGAGCTTTACAAACAGACCGTGGTTAGAGCCGGTAGCAGAGCTGTTTATAAATGTATTTGTTTGGAAACGGTTATATTGAACGTTGCTCTGTTTCCTATTGTGAACAGTTGATGCAAGTTCATCTCGTGCATCTTTTAAAAATGTTCTGCAGTTTTACAGAACAAAACAGAAAAAAAATTCAGTCTAGTGCATGTTTTATCATAATCGTTTAAGGTGATAATCCAGATGCGTGATTTTAACCGGTTTTCTTTTTACAGCTTTAATTAGAAAGCTTATTTATGTGTAAATAAACTTCAGTTTTCTAAGAAGTATGGTAGGTTTTTTTTATGAGTAATTGGAAGAGAACTTGAGGTAGTGACGTTGAAAGGGGAACACTTCTGAAAACGTGTCAGGTTATGCGGGGTTAATCATAGGCAATTTTTCTTAAAAAGCTGTTTGTCCATCATGTTTATATGTAAACTTCACAGCAACATTTTCCAGCTGTTAGTGAGTAATTACAGCTGTCGGATTGAGACCTTTTCTTGGTAGATGTACATTTAAGTACACAATGTTTCATAATACATGAAGAATACAGTCGGTGAAGGTGCTGCTCTTTGATCCTGTGCTCTGACTCGAGGTCCTGTTCCTCCCCTCTCTTTTCTGTGCTTGGATGTGGGAAAGGTGTAACTTCTGCACTCACAAACTGTGGAGTTAGTAGATTCCGAGTTGGGTTAGAGACCTCTCTTTCTTTCAGAATAAGATGCTCCTGCTTCTTTTGTTCCTCTGAAAAGTTGCTTCAGTGTTTTAAAATAAATGTAAATAAACCAGCCTCCTTTTCTTTTTGGAGCAACCTAAGAGGGGCAGCTGTGTGGGGGGGAAGGAGAGTGGATCTCTTTCCCTTGGCAAGTTTTTTTGAAGGCTGAAGTTGAGCTCCCTTTTCCCTGTCAACACAGAAGCAGTTAGCTTTGCTCGAAAATCCACAGACATGGGCAAAATGAGTGAAGGTGGGAACATTGATTTGATGAGTATAATTATGTAAGGTTTCTGCCAGCACAGATGTGCTTCTGACATAACCGTCCCAGCAAAAAATCTGTACTGTAGACTGGTCTCAATCAGCGTCTGGCCTGTTTACGGGGGCGAGCTTGATCGTTTAATGAAATGGAGCTCCATATTGCTCCTTGTTTGAGCCAAAGAAAAAAAAAAAAAACTTCTGGACACAATGGAATAATTAAATTGAGGGGGATATAATATATCCTGTCATAAAAATGTTATTTGGGGACTTCATTGTTTCTTCCTAATTTCTGTGTGCTGGTTTGTATTTTCCCATGCGCCTAAAAAGAAGAATATTCTTAAAAGTTGAAACAAAGCAAAAGAAAAACGTGTGATTGTTCTAGGTGTCCTTTTCTGTCTGACTTTATTTAGCAAGTCTGATAATGTTTTGATTTTTCTTTGTTACTTGATTTATCAGGTTTTAATATAGTCTCCCCTTTAATGTACTGAGTCACTCTACTTGTCTGTCCAGAAGGTATTTAGCATGCTGTATAAATTGATCAATTGGAAGTTGCTTGGAGTTTTGTGGGTTTTAATTTCTTGTCTGCTCGTGCTTTTTTGGACGTTAAATCGTGCACCTGCGCCTCACAGTCACTGCTGTGCTATTTCTCTGTCAGAGGAGGTACTACATGATTCAACTTCTCCTCTGTGAAGAATCTAAAATAACAAGTTAACTTGAAGACAGCGTGGCAAAGAAGTAATTCTGAAAAAATGTAACCAGCTTCAAATTGCTCAGTGGCTGGATGACGATCCTCTATCACCAGGAAATCAGGTGGTTCTGGTGTCCCTGGGCTGGGGTGCAGTGGGGGGTCAGACCAAGACCTAAAAGTAAAAAAAAAAAACCCAAAACCCTGATATGTGAAAGTGCTAAATTTCCTCTTCTAGCTGTGCTGTAGTGGGCGTTGGCAGAGCTATCAAAGAGGAGAAATTGCATTGTTCCATTGAACCTTTTTTATATTCTTTACTTGATAATAACCTGAGGCCTTGTGTTTGGAGGTAGTGAGCTCGTATCTCAGAGGCTTTCAAAGCTGCAGATACTCAGCCTCTCTAAGAATTATATCTGAAAGCATCTAGCTTTTTAAGGGGCACAGAGAATAATTGCAGCTAAAAACCTAATCTGATGATGTATACGAAAGCTTTTCTGTAACATAGTATGTACTGTGCTGTTTAGTTTCATAAATAGTATCTCAGTATTTGTTTAGATCGCTTTTGCAACCAGCTGCTTTTCAACTTGAGCAGCAATCTCCTTTCCCAGTCTGAATGTCAGGAAAACAGATGATGCTTTGTTTTCTCGCCTCATCCCAAATGTGGGTTGGGATTTATTTGCGATGGGATCTGCTGGGTTTAAGGCTTTACGAACTAGGGCAGGTAAGAGAACATTTGCAGTCACACATCCCTCTTGGGCTTCATCACGTGTTGTAAGCTTATCTAGCTTTTGATTGAAAACATTACTTACTGAAAACGTACCAGCCTCTGCTGAGGTAGAAAATATTCTCAAGCTTGTATTGGGCATTGAAGTATTGGGACAGCCACTTTCTGGTTGTCCTTCGGAGCATAAGTGAAACTGCTCTTGGTGGTCCTGTTGGTGGCAGTTGGCAGGTGCAGGGATGGTGCGCTGTTTCCTTCTCTTTTCTGAAAACCACGTTCAACTGTCTTAAGTTCCTAACTAGGAAACGTTAATATCACAGAAAACTCTCCCCTGTTCATAGACGGAATAAGCTTATTAAGAAAGTGATAAAAAAACTTATTTTGGGAAGAGGGGGAAAAAAGCCTTGACCAAGTGGAATAGATAAATTAAGCATATAGTGTACTCAAATAGGAGGTGTTTTGGCAAAGCTTTATTTTTTGTGGAGCAGAGAAACTGTTTTTCCTCCCAAGTTTCTGAAAAGTCCTCTTTATGAAGTCGCCTTTAGTGAAATAATGTTGACTTTGTATTGTTGTGTAGGTGCATGTATTTTTCACTTATTTTATTACAGATACGGGGACCCTACTGTGATCTTGCTCCTTTTCTCCCATTACGCATGGGCATGGACTATTTGAGCGAATGGTGGAGGGGAAGCAGTAGGAAGTCTAACTGCCTTCTCAGCACATTCCTTAGTCTGACACAGTTTTATAACGTATAGGTGGGAGTGAAGTGCTCTGCAGGCTGTTCAAACAAATAATATTAGAATCTGGGCTTTATGAGAAAGCTTTATGTGTTCCTGATTGCTCATCTGCTTTCATGCAGCATAAATATGGATCACTGCTGAAAAAGGTAGTCCTGCTCTCTCCTCAGTCCTGGCCATGCGATAGCCCCTCATTCATGCAGCCACCTGATACGGTGAATAGATCAGAGTCGAGCTGCTGGAAAAATCCTGTGCTGCCTGCTGGAGCCCACAGAAGGGAGATAGTAGGAATAAGGGTGACAAATTTAAGTGGACATTTAGCTGTGCCTTGGTAGAGCAAGGTGTGTGTGAAGAGTGTATTAACTCATAAAGCATTTCCTAATTGGAGAACAGGTATAAAGTAACTTTTAGTTTGATGTGTCGAGTTTTGAATGTAATCCTGTTGTCTACCTTATCTTCCGAGTTTTTGTTTACTAAACTCTGGGTGTTTTCGTTAGCCAAGAGAGTTGCAATATGATGAATGAGAATTGTCAGTCAATTGGTATGACAAATTTGTATTTTAAATGGTCTTGCATGCTTAAAAATAGCACATAATTGAGCTTTATGTGTTGGGTAACGATTCTGTGGTAAGGAAGGAAATAGGCTGTATATATTTTTCTAGTCCTTTATCTACTTGCCTCACCCTTTCCCTCTCTTATGCCCTCTACACAAACTGGAGGGGATCAAAGATTATTTTTTTTCCCTTCCCCATACTGTTACAGATTCCAGTAGGAGTGTTTAAATATGTTTTTGGTGTGGATTTTACTTTGCTTGGATCTAGTGCTTTTACTTCAGCAGATTGATCGCTTCTATGGCGGCTGGTTCTTTATAAATATTGGTTTATTTTAACCACTCTATATGTTAGTCTCAGCAGGTCATGACTGAGTTTAAACAAGTAAATTGGAATCAGAGTAGGTGTGGCATTTAATAATTAACTTTCTGGTTACTCAGGTCCAGTAGGAAACCTATAATGAGTCTGTTTTTATTTTGTTTACAGGAATAGTTATCTGCTTAGTCTCATCCTTCGTATTTGGCACTCTGAGGAAACGATCTGAGCCAGTATGAAGACAGAATCCCTTCTTCATTAGAGAAAAAGTGAGTTGGAATTGGACTGAAATCTGGATTTGTAGAATGAAAATACTGTCTTAGCTTGTCCAACGCACACACCTCGTCCTTGCTTTGAAGTGGTATTTTAACTTTGTAACACTACTATTACAAGTGGTGTCCAGTCAAGGCCTAGTCTTGATTAAGCACATGTATAAAATTTTAAAATGTATGCATTTTATTACTCCTACACCTCCTTTTCTGAACGAACTGCTTACTCATTGTATAGCTGCCCACTTGTAACACTCCTTCCTTTCAGATCCTCTGAGGTCTTGCAATAGATCTCACGGGATCTAGACTTTGTGTTCTTTTTCTTGTACTGCAGTATTCGTGTTGAGTTTTATTTCAATAATTTAATATTTGTGGCTTGTTTCTGTAGCCATATTAGTCTCTTCTCCAGTATTCTCAGTGCTTAGTGTGTATCTGTTTTCTGAATTTGTTTTGGAAGCCTCTATTCAAATCTAAGAAGCTCCAGAAATCCAGGACTGAGTTTTCTGCACTAGGAAATCCTGAATTCTGCATTTAAAATGCAGTTAGCTCAAGTCTTATCCTTTACATAGTGGTTTTTCTCCCTCTAAATATTTTAATAGTATCAAGAAAAAAAAAGATTGCCTGTTTGCCCAGCCTGGTTTTTATATTTGATGCAGTACACGTCAACTGGGTTAAATCTCATTTACTCTCTTT
>VYZM01018832.1:122902-160504 GCA_013398915.1 Dromas ardeola | reverse complement strand
AAACAGAGCTCCTATGCAACCATTGTGTACTAATGATGTATTCTGATTACTTAGCTTTCTGCCTGACGCAGTTCATTTCAAGAAGTGCACGATGACAGAGCGTGGAATTAAATGGGCTTGTGAGTATTGTACATACGAAAATTGGCCATCTGCAATCAAATGTACCATGTGTCGTGCTCAGAGACCTAGTGGAACAATTATCACAGAAGATCCATTTAAAAGTGGTTCAAGTGATATTGGTAGAGACTGGGATCCTACGAGCACTGAAGGAGGGAGTAGTCCTTTGATATGTCCGGATTCTAGTGCAAGACCAAGGGTTAAATCATCTTACAGCGTGGAAAGTGCAAATAAATGGTCGTGCCACATGTGCACATACTTGAACTGGCCAAGAGCGATAAGGTGTACTCAGTGCTTGTCTCAACGCAGGACCAGGAGTCCCACAGAGTCTCCTCAGTCTTCAGGTTCTGGTTCAAGACCAGTCCCTTTTTCTGTTGATCCATGTGAGGAATACAATGACAGAAATAAACTAAACACAAGGGCTCAGCACTGGACTTGTTCTGTTTGTACATATGAAAACTGGGCGAAGGCCAGGAAGTGTGTTGTATGTGATCATCCCAGACCCAATAACATCGAAGCAATAGAACTGGCAGACACGGAAGAGGCTTCTTCAATCATAAACGAGCAAGACAGAGCTCGATGGAGAGGAAGCTGTAGCAGTGGTAATAGCCAAAGAAGATCTCCACCTACAACCAAACGTGAATCTGATGTGAAAATGGACTTCCAAAGAATTGAATTGGCTGGAGCTGTTGGCAGCAAGGAAGAACTCGAAGTTGACTTCAAGAAACTAAAGCAAATTAAAAACAGAATGAAAAAGACTGACTGGCTGTTTCTAAATGCTTGTGTTGGTAAGTTGTTTGCTGCTACCTTATACTGTTATGCTTGCGGTTAGGTAGTTCGGGAGAATGAAGAATTAAAACATAAACTTGACAGTTGATTTTGAAACAGCTTTTTTAAATCTCTGCATTTTAATTTTAAAAAGTAATCCAAATGTAGAAGTTCCTGAAATAGCACCTGCTATAAGAGAGGGTTAATCCATAATCTGAACAGGGTTAGACATGTTTCCCAACTGTGCTTGGACTTTTTTGACCTTTTGTAGAAATGGATATCCTTGTAACCAAATCCTGTTGTTCTATGTAGTCGTCGAAAGGTGGAAAAATTACAAAACCAGTCTACGGAACAACGTAATGCATGTAACACCATAAAAAATGCCAGTACTGGATAATGAAAATTACTCTTCTTTTTGCTATGGCAAGATACGCTAGTTGAATCAGCAGCTGCAGCTTGGGAGTATTTGTAAACAGTGTAGAGCTTGCAACAGTACAAGATGCTCTGTCAGATGTTAAAAATAACACCGAAATATGTAGCTCCAAGAAACTGCATGTGTAATACTGACCTTGAAAGTAATAATGTTGTGTTAATACAGATACTGTGCTGTAAATGTTTACAGGCTTTCTGAAAGTATTTTTGTAGTCGACTGCTTCAAAAAATTCAAATACCAATTTTGTTTTGTATTTTAGTGCTTTCCTAAGGAAATTCTGGATAATTCTCCCAAAGAACAGAGACATGTGAGAGCAGGGTTTTCTTCAGTTATTGACCTTGTGAGTTAACTTTTGTCCTGTAACTTTCCAGAAGCAGATATCTTGTGCCCTAGTATACAAGCAGGTTAAACACTTAAAATACGCAACTATTTTTAGACTAAAACACTTCATTTGAAACTCTAGCGCTACTAGTATGTCTCGTACTGTTCCTTCATGTTTCATGAAGTCACTTCAGAGTTGTTATAATCGAGAAACTAATTTGCGGAGCTGCTTTATTTAATATGTTGGATCAGGTGTCAGTGCTCTTATGGGTATCATAGGTTTGGTTTCTCTG
This sequence comes from Dromas ardeola, assembly GCA_013398915.1. Taxonomy (NCBI): domain Eukaryota; kingdom Metazoa; phylum Chordata; class Aves; order Charadriiformes; family Dromadidae; genus Dromas; species Dromas ardeola. The sequence continues at coordinate 158,572 of VYZM01018832.1, read as the reverse complement.
AGCTAATAAATATTCCAGTTTATTTTTGTGTTGCGTGAATAGTTGGACACATTTCCTTTTGAGAATAGTTAGATCTCTCAATATTTCCTGATACCTTCAGCATCTTACATGCTAGCAGACACGCAGTGCTTTTTCCTTCTGAAATGAAGCAATTGAAATTCTGTATGGTGTTTCTTAAGTTATTGAATATGCAAGGTCAATTGTTGGGGGTCGTTCCTGTGCCTTACGAGCGTCTATCTTGCATTCTGATAGCAATTGTATTAAATATTAAGGTTTTTTTCCCTCTGCTTTTTGAAAAGTGGTTTGTTTTTTTTTTTACTATTCCGATGTCACTTAAAATATTTCACACTTTCAGATTTAATCTGTGCAGGAATAGTTTTGTTTATATTTAAGAACGTGAGTTTTGCAAGTACTTAATGTTGCTTGTGACTGTGCAATTGCACGTGAAACTTAAAACTATGTTCACGAAATTTTTTTAAGGCAATAATGATTTGGTTCTTTTAAAATTAAGATAGTTTGAAGGTATCTTGAAGGGATCTTGATGAGAAAGCCAGAATGCAAATGGACTTGTGTGCTGATTTTTACTAGTGTTCTGCTGAAAGATTTCATGGGTTCCTTTCTGTAACTTAAAAACAGTATACTTCAACTTTTTAACCGAGGGGGAAAAAAATTAGCAACCAAAGCTGTTAATTATCAGTCCTTCATTTCAGAATTGTGTTTTGCATATTATAGATGCCATCTTTTTCCAAATATTCTTTGTAGTAGGAATAACCTTGGGAAGATTGATGAAAGCTTCACAGATTCTTTTGTGGTTGTCTCTGGACGTTCCGCAGAGTATTATCTGTATTGGGAAGGTATACCAGTTTAACCAGTAATTTTAAAAGTAATAAGCCACACTTGTGCTGGTTGTTTTGTTGTCTTAGTGTGACATACTTAAAGCAATTTAACTGTCAGTTGAACAATTTTGCCTGAAGCATATGTTCTTATCATTGAAATCAACGGGGTTATTGTGACTTAGTGAGTTACTGTTTGTTAGCCAGCTGGAGCTCTTGTGAACTTTTAGCTGAGCTGAACTCTTCTCAATCCTTACCCAAACACAATTATAAAATAGGACAAGTTCATGTTAAATGTCAAGTAAATTTGTGAAAATTGATGGAGTAAGAGTTGGTATGTCGCCTGTTACCATAGTCCATCTGACAAGTGGTGGTTTGTTAGGATTCGGTAACTTCAGACCATGCACCTCCAAGTTTAAACTCAATCAGTTGTGGAGGGTCCATTTGTTTTGAATCTGCCTTTTGTGGGAGAGATGATACAGTTTAAAGTTCTTTGGATGTACAAAGTGTAGCTTTCCCTGAAGTTAAAAATAAAGAGTAGAGGAGCAGGAGTAGGAGTAATTCTTGGCAGACTGGTTATTTTCTTTTCTCTTAGAAGATATTATCTTTCAGAAAGTACCAAAGGAAATGTTTGAGACTTTAGGACAGGTGTTTAGTTAAACTCCCTCTTTGCATCTCAACTCTAGTACAAAGTTCTTTTTACTAGATTTTAAATTTAATGTCATGTTTCATTTAAAAACATGTATTGGACTGCTTTTTTTCCCCCACATTTGTTCTGCTTAGCTGAAACATGAAGATAGAAGTGTATCTTGTGTAGATTTACAAAAGTACCTGGGTGTGTGTGTGTTTGTATTTTTTTTTTTTTTGTTTTGCTGGAGACATCCATTAGTGCTCTGCCCACCTCAGTAAACAAATATGCCATCAAGGCTTTTATTCCTTGTAAATCTAGGCTGTACAAAATGTAATGAGTGCAACTCTTGCATTTCAGCATGAGTAGTTTCCTTGATGGAGGGTATTCTTTCCGAATCAGAAGGAGTAGTGGCATTCCCCCTTTCAAACTCTGCAAGTAAATGTACTTGAATGTTGTTTTTGTTATTGGCTTGGCTTTTGCAGCAGTGGATGTATCTGTCAAACGATTCTTTCTCAAAAGGATGAGATTTTAGAACTGATTAATTTGGTTAAAATTTACGAAAGTCAGAGCAGAACATCTAGTAAGTATGGCTGTTGAATGATGTGACTTGCTACAAATGCCAGTTTGAGTTATGATGAGAAATTACGAGTGCCTTCTGCAAGGACAGCAATGCTTTCTACTGTACTGGCCTAGTAAAAGGTTAATGTGAAGTCTGAGGTGACGCTCAGTTCTTTGGGGGGAAAAGGTAATGTATATTTAAGCTTCACTGTCTTTTGTATAACTCATGGTTATCTACACTAAAGAGACTGTAGGGGAGGTTTGGTGGCTTGTGGGGCTTGGGGAATCGGATGTGTAAGCGGAGCAGTACTGCCGTGGGGGCTGGTGATGCTGGTTACAGGGGGATCTGGGTTTAAGTAGTACAAATGGATGAAGGTGGTTCACGACCATAAAACCTTTCTAGTGTTCAGAGTTTGTTTGGAGCTTAGACCTCAGTACTTGCTGGAGCTTCCCCTCCCCTGGCACTTGAGGGTTTTACAGTGGTGCTCGCGGAGCGTGGTTGCTGCCAGGCACTGCTGGGGATCCTTGGGTTGTATGTTGAACTCTGGAGCTTCAGCTGTACCCCACAGGTTAAAAGTAAACTACATTTCTTCTCCGTTTCCTTTGTCTTCCAATCCTGTTTATTAGCTGCCGCAAGAGAGCGTGCTCTGCTCTTTTGGTTTGGGTCAGTAAGGTGGCTACCACCATCACGGACCAGACTCCGCGGGCTGGGGATGGTGGCTCCAAAACCAAGTAGACACACATTCCTTCTTAGCTGTGTGAAAGAAACAACTAAGAGTGTGTTTCTTAAACAAATCCAAAATATTTAGAGCAGTCTGTAATGAATCTTGTTTTGCAGTACATCCTTAAAAGGACTGCTAGTTCATTCCTTGTATTCCTACATGTGTGTCTGCTTAGTTTTCCCTTTGTTGATTACTTTGTCTCTCTTACAGGGTGTTTTTTCCTCTGTGCTTTTCTCCCTTCAGTTCTCTGAAATAGTGCCAAACGTGTTACCCAAACATTCACAAACCCAATGGGAAAGGAGAGTCGTTCAGTCCGGCTTTTGGTGTGAAGTTGGCTGGGCAGCATCCCCAGCTCCAGGAGAGATGGAGGCCACCTCCTGCTGCGTGGCTTGCAGAGCTTGTGGCTCTTCAACTGGCAATAAAGGTGGCCTGAAGGGACTGATGTACCAAGGGGCTCTCAGCTGGCACTGCCACCCAAAGTTGTCCTCCTACATGCTTGTTCAGTCCTCCTGGCATGTTTATCATCATACAATGAAGTGCATCTTGCTAAAAATGAAGGTTGATAAGCTTGATCGGGGGATATTTTTGGTGGGGGGTGTGGTGGTTGGGGTTTTTTTTGTTTGCTGTTTTAGTAAAACCAGACTGGTTTCCTCGTCACATCCGTGGTAGAGTTAAACCTTGATGGGGCTGTTTATGCTGTAATAAGGGAGTGGGAAGTGTATGGGTGGAAACGGGTTGCTGGAGGCGGGGAGGGGTCAGGCACCGGTCCTTGCTGGTGTCAGTTTAGGCTGGCTGGAGCTGTTTGGGGAAGCATAGCATGAATTAGTTACTGACAGGTGATTACCTGCCGCGGTGGCCTTGGCTACATATGGCAAACGGCACCTGTTGGGATGGCTGGGGGGGACGGTCCCTGGTGTGAGCTGTGCAGCCTGGTCTCCTTCCCCCGTTCCTTTGGGATACTGGGAAGCATGACTTGGCATACTTGTCTGCTGGGCCAGGTAACAATGATGTAAGCTTACAGCTTTCACCTGGTAAGAAATCTTGTATTATTGTCTGTGTCCTATACATATATTCTATCATAACTACTTTACATTTGTGTGTGTATCGTTCAGAGTAGGTAAACCTCTGTACGCCTTACTCTTTGGTAGAAAATCTTAACTCCTGAAATGCACTTTTGTTTTTGTCTCTTGGCTGCTTTTTTTTAAAATCATAGAACGGTTTGGGTTAGAAGGGATCTTACAGATCATCTTGTTCCAACCCCCAGTGCTCAGTGATAGTTTATGCTAAAAATAATTGATTAAATGATCAAGTTAATAGTTATTTAAATTTACCTTGGAAGCACTGATGTTTAACTTTAATATAATTTGTGATTTTTTCCACTGTCCAGCCCTCCCTATGTGTGCAACCCTGCAAGCAACTGGTCTGCTGCTAATGCAGCAAGGGGTGTGGATACCTCTGACAGATAGGAGAGGGGATAAGGGTGTCTTTCAACAATTCTTCTTACATGTGTGCTGCTTTGTCTTGTGATGATATGTTAGAAACATACTACGTGGACTGTATGTAGGGGTAAGAGCTGTTTGCATGGACAAAAAAGAATAGGCAATAGTCACACTCTCATGCATTGGATGGCTTCAGGTTTAAGGTACATGTCTTCTTGGAAATGATTTACTTATTTTTAAGCTGATGTGAGTTGCTGAGCTTGAAGAATTTGAAAAATTTAGTATACAGAAGGTTCTGTCTTGAGCTGTCATTACCTAGAGAGTGATCTGCTGTTGACTGTGTGCTAATACTAACAAGGGAGGTCCTGCAAATGAAGAAAGAGGAGAATGAACAGAAGGGTGTGGTTAGGGGCCCATAAAGGTTTTTCAGATAATCCCTCTCTTTTGTATTAATTGATGTGTCATATTGGCTTGCAAAGGAGTTCTTCCTCTCAGAGGAGAAACTCTTCTCAGACTGAATGGTTTTGGTGCTCGGAATCCTGAAATGGTGGAGTAGTTATTGATAATAAAACTTTCTTTATGGCCACCTGATGCACTCCTGGTGAATAGTTGGAAGCGTGTGAGGGCTGAGCTCCAGAGGATGCTACAGCTCGCGTGGTCAAACCGCAGCTCCTTGGCACTCTCAGTGCTAGAGGGGCAGTAAGATTTTTAACAAGTGTCAGAATTAGGTTTTAATGGGTCAGTTGATCAGCCCCTCACTTGCTGGAGGGTCCCCTTGGCACTTACGCCAGTCTTGGGATCAGTCTGTAGCTGGGTAAATGAAAGCATGTTTATGATGTAGACCACTTGCAATTGTATCTGTAGCAGAAGAGAAGCAGCATGTTTCTGATCTGGTGTATGTTACAGAGGGATCTGTCTCTACTTCTGACTTTTAAAATTTATAATTTGCTTGTTTGAGAAACTTGCCTTTATTACCGAGCAGTTCAAGGAATTGTGAAGTCGATTACAACTGTCCCACATAGGAGGCACAACGACCTCCTTGAGGTGAAGTGTTCCCTTTTGTAGTCTACTCAAATGTGATAACACATTGTTTAGCGTAGCATTGCTACCTCCTTGAATCAAAGAAATCTTGAACCTTTGGGTTGGTCTTTGGCTACCTTGCCTGAAAAGAGGCATCTTCACACTCTTCCATTAATTTAGCAAAAAATATTGTATTTATTTTAGCAGGTATATGATTGAAATGAATTCTGTTCGGTTTTGCTTGTTTTATTTCAGTGTAATCCTGTTCAATCTCTTCCAAGATTTAGAATGCCTGCCCTGTAGTATATGCAGGACTGTGTATGTGCCTTTGTACGGTGATGCTTTTACAGTTTTTGAGGCTCAGGAGCCTCCTGCAGAATCAGCTACTTGTCGGCTGGCTGACCTGCTGCCTTTTGCTGCTCTGCAATTGCTCGTTTGTCTCCACAGCAGCTCAACTGAGTTATTGTTGAGGAACATTTAACTTAGGCGGTGCTGCTGCCCAGTCCTGTCTTCCCTCAGCCTCTCCGCTGCCCTGCAGAAAAATGGCAGAACTGCATCTCACACTATTTGAAAGAATTTCCCCATTTCCTTTGCAGGTTGTACTGGCCGGTGTGCTCCAGAGCTATCAGAAAGATAGTGAAGTAAATAAAGGCTGCTGCTATAGTATTTTCTCTGGAAACTTTTACATCCGTCTGTTCCAAAGTCATTGGGACTGAGCAATTTGGGCAAACAGAACTTAGTTTTTCTAGATATGCTTGTAATCTCTTGCATATTTTCTGGGTTTACTTAACTGCACTAACCCCTATAAATATTTACATGTTCTAAAGAATACATTTAATAGCACCTTAGCTGAAGTAGTTTGGTTTTAGCAGCTAGGCTAATTATGGGTTTATTTAATATGAGCAAAGGTAGTGTCTGATATCTAATAAAGAAGATGGTTGTAACAGTTGTAGCAGGAGAAATGCAAGATTAAGGTGGTACGAATAGTTATTATTGGGTGATTAATGTTTTTTAAATGCAGTCTTTTTAAATAACCTTCTTAATCTCTGTCATTTATCTTCTCATGTATACTGAGATTGCGTATTTCTGATCTGGGCTATCTGTAGGAGCTGGGGCTTTACTTGAAGAAGGAAAAAAAACTTGGCTCCCAGTGCTGTGAAAGAATATTCCAAAGAGAGGAAATGCCTGAATTGCAAATGGGAACACAGTTGAACCTGTAAACTCAGAATACGAACTTGCACTTGTATTTTCTCATGACTACTCATCAGAGGTAGCCACTGAGTCACAAGGATCTGTTTGCAGCCGTGTAGCTCTTGTAACTAATCGGAGCTTTGCCCTCGCAAGAGGTCTGGCTGCCGAAGCGCTCCTGGGTGCTGCGTGAACAATCTTCAGGCAAATGCCACTCTTCCTTTTGACATTTTAACAGTCTGCGGAATGCAGGGGGTGTCAGTGGGGAATAATCCAACTGGTGCAGCTCTGTATCAGAACATGGTTCGAAGGCTGCTTGTGTAAGTAATCAGGCATTTGTGTGCTATGAAATGTAGTGGATTATAATATCAGTAAATATTTCTGTAATATTTCTTGTAAATAGTGTTTTGTTAAGCTTTATTTAAATAGACTTAATGAATTGGAGGCTCTCATTCATCTGACAGAAATCAAAGCCATTGTAGGAATGTGCCTTCTATTGTCAATGAAAGCATATTGAGACCTCTTTTTGGAGTGCTGATACTGAATTTAGGAATTGCAGACAGTTCTTATGAATGTTGCATGCAGGCAAGTGTACCCCATAGTTTTGAGGCAAGAGTTGTGTTTTCTGGTTCAGATTTCTGGCAGTCTGCCTGTTATTACTATATTTTTGCTCAGTGTTCACTGCAGCCTTGGATTGGAATGACTGGCACTGTACGCAGGCTGGCACATGATAAGCTGTCAGGAATTTTCCCTGTTCCTTTGAAGCAGCTAAAATGGAGTAGATACTTGGTAGAATGAACAAAGACAAATTAGGATTCTTCTGCTGTGGCTAGGAGGGGCCAAAGAGGTTGCAATGACCATAGAGAACAGGCCCTGCAGTAGTGATGCTCTGGGTACTTGGCTCAGGTATTTCAGTGCAGGTCGGTACCAGACATTAGAGCATGCAGCAGTTTGCAAGAGGAAGCTTCCTATAAGGAATAAACTTGTAATGGGCTCTGCACAAAAAATTATGCGGAATAAGCTCTGTATGGTTTGATTTTGTGTGTCATGTTTATCTGTTGAGACTCAGTTACTGAATGGTTAGCGCATCCAGAAGTGAATTTGTCTGAACTCAATCTAAGAATTCCCTGATGCTTTTTTCTCTCTTTTTCTCCACCACTCCCCCCCCCCGCCCCCCTTCCCTTNNNACCACTCCCCCCACCCCGCCCCCCTTCCCTTCCCTCTCCTCTCACCTATAAATAGTCACTTGGCTGTTTGGATTAAGGATTAAGGAATAGAGGATGACCAGATATGATGCATGCACATGGTCACATCACTGTCCCTCCATGAGCTGTGACTGTGCTAGTTTGACGTGTCATTTAGCACACCATCACTGTTCTTCGGTTCTAGATAAAGTGTTGCCAACCCTCTACCTAAAACACATTTACACTCTCCGTTTTTTAAATAAGGCCTAGCAAGCATATACAGTTTGCCTGGTGTTGATGTATGTATTGTTCTTTAGCTTAAACTTCATCAGCGAAGTTTAGAAATGTACTTTTCAGATGACAGTTTATATAGCAATTTTCGTAATTGATTCTAGGACATGGGTCTTTTAGGAATGTCAAGTATTGGAAGACGTGGGAATAAACTGCAAGAACTGGCAGTGCTGTGTACAGCACGTGTCGCTGATTTGGGTTCTTATTGCAGCTCGTAGTCGTTCGTGCTTGAAGGTGTTGCCAGACCTCATGTGACAGCCTCTCAGCAGCAGCCTTAGACTGCAGTTGTCCCTGAGGTTTGGTTAAGAGTGGGATGGTAATTAGTTGCCTTAGCAGCTGAGGTGGGGACGACTAAAAGAATAATGACAAATAAGAATTGACCCGGCACTGACTTAAGACTGTAGTAGTGTGCACTGTTGTCCAGTGTGTACTTGACAGGCTGACCGACTGGAACTGTTATGATAACTTGGGTCTCATCATCTGTCACCAAAAGATCATTTTGGGGATGTCTGTTTGTTTGTTTGAATTTTGAAATTAGTCTGGGATACTTGGGTTGGCAGAGTGGCTACCTACCAGTCTTGGGTGGTCTTTGGTACATTTGTTGTTGGGTGGTGTGGTGGAAGGTGCAGATAAGGTAACAGGAATCTTTCCTGTGTCAATAGAAGTGATTAAAATATACAAGGGTATGAAGTGGCTATTAGTCTTTCCTAAATTAATATAATAATTAAAAAATAAGATTGTCATAAGGTAGCAGAGAATCTTCTATCAAGATTCTTCTTCCCTGTGGATTCTTGGGTGTTTGCTAACGGGTGATCCTGTGCCAGGGCTGTAGAATAACTTGTTTTAAGGGGGCGGGTCATGAGAAATTGTCTGCTTTTGATATCTATGTATGCATACAGATCTAAAAAAACTCACCCAAACCCAACAAGTTAGCTTGCTGCACTTGGTTGGAAACATATCACAGGCAATCTTGGTATTGCGTTATCAGTCGCATAAATGTGATTGCATGGAAAGAAAAAGCTATATTTGGCATTCTTGTTATGGATACAGCATATATTGACAAAATGGTACCTTTAGTTTGGTATGTTTCAGTTCCACCCAGAAGTGGAAATGTTGCAACAGGAGCGCAGCTATGTTGGTCACATCCCAAATTACGTTCCTTTGATGTGTGTTTTGGAGAAGGTCTCCAAACTCTGACCAATGAATTTTCAGTGCTCATTTTCCTTCATGAAGTAGCTTTTCTCCATCAGTAGCAGCTTCTTTCTTTAAAATAAGTTATTTTTTCATCAGCAGAGTTCTAACTCTAATGGAACAAGAACCAAAACGGACATATATAACTCTCGTCTACTAGTTCTTTAACGCATCTGGGGTGAATACCTAGGCAGGCAGTTAAGCAGAACGAGACATTAATGCTGGAGTGGAGGGGGAATGTCCCCCTGTACAGGCAGACCAGAGACATGCATCGGAAAACTAAGAAGTTGTCATTCTGTATTGTTTTCTTTCTGCCTTGGCCTGTTAGGACTTTTGAGTCCTTGATGAATGGGTAGATGTGATATGACTGAAATTTGCAGTTGAGTTTGTATTCTGGAATTCCTCTGCTTTACGCCACTGTTGAAATGAATAATCTAACTTTTATCTGTAGAGGTTTCCTAAGCAGAACTGATAACTTTGTGGAGAAAGGTCTTGCACTGATAATCCATTTTCCCTCTGTATTTCTTCTGAAAGCTGTATAATCTCAGTATTGAAAACGACAGGCTTTCTGACCAAGCTAAGAACGCTTTCCCAAATCCTGGATTAACAGGCAGCCCAGCAGTTAGTGCGCTTCTCTGGTAGAAAGTGGTTCAGTTTGTTGTGTGGATTTTTGTATGTGTTTTTTTTTTTTGGTTGGTTGGTTTTGGGTTGGATTTTCTTTTTGTCTGGTGTTTGCATCTTGGTCCTAAACAGGAGTGGGTGCTATTGAGACTTACCTCTTTCCCTTCTGGTCAATTTTTGAGTCCGGGTAAGCAAATTGAGTGGAGGATGGACTTGCGTCTCCAGCCTCGCGGCTTCTGCTCAACTACTGGCTCTTAGGAGTTGGCAAGGAGGTTTGGCTACAGAAAATAGGGGAGAGGGTTTTCTTTTTTCTGTGATCTGAGCTCTTACTCTTCTGTTCTTATTTACTTCCTTATTAAAGATGGCTTTAAGATGACTTTTCTGTTCCTTGACTCAGCATTACACAGTTCTTTTATGAAACATATATCTAAACCAGCATGTTTCTAATTGAAGGAATTTCTAAATTTAGGAAGTCTTACATTGGAACTGATACTGTTAAAGATAACACCACCACACCTTGTTGATGGTGTATTGTGATAATTGCAGCTAAAGAATGCATTCAGCATGAATGGTCTTGAGAAGCACAATGCAGAAGTTAGGGTTTCCCAGGGACTCTAGAAGATGTTAGGGTCGTGTTCCCTGCCCCATCTTGCTTTAAGTAGTAAAGCAACACAAAGGTGATGCAGTATCTGTTGTGTGTAATTTCTCTTTGAGTTTTAATAGAGTACCCTGAATGATAACTGTAAGTTCAGTTAGTAGCAGAGATGGCGAGCTGAAGAGAAACTGTGCTCTGTATCCTCTTCCAACACTGCTTTAAACCATATTTGGGGAAAAAAAGGACTTTAATTCCAAAAACCTTGTAATGGATCTATGTCTTAGACTCAGTAGTTTGTTTTCAAGGTAAGTTACGAGGGAAGATTCAATAATCAAACTAATCTCTGTACTATGAATGTATGACTTTACTTCAATACTGCTGATCAAATGGAACGCTAGTGAGTATGTTATGCCAGGTATTTCATCAAGTGTCCTCAGCACCACTTCCAAGCGGGCTTTTGATCTGCCTTATCTTCCAACTTGTTTGGATAGTGGAAATGGTCTAGGAGGTGAGGTAAGTGTAAATATTTTGTAGTCGTCTTTTTTTTTTTAAAAAAAAAAAAAGGAATAAAAATTTGCAAGATTCTTGGTATGTAGTTGATGCTTTGTATGTTAGGTCTGTATCAGAAAAGATAGAGATAAACTGTTAAAGAAGGTGGTTTGATCCAGCGTGCCTAATTCACTGGCTAAAATGAATTGTAATTTTTTTTGTTTTCCTTCAGGAGTTGTAGAAGGTGATTTAGCTGCTGTTGAAGCTTACAAGTCATCAGGAGGAGATATTGCCCGCCAGCTTACTGCAGATGAAGTACGCCTGCTAAATCGCCCTTCTGCTTTTGACATTGGGTACACGCTTGTACATCTGGCGATACGCTTTCAGAGACAAGATATGCTGGCAATTTTGCTTACGGAGGTGAGTTACTTTGGCCCTTGCGTAGATAGAATAGGAACCTTATGTAACAGCGCCCTTGTTTGCAGCCAGTGACATGTAACTTTATTTGCTAGAAGATAGAGGATAACATTGTTAGAATACGTAAGCTGCTGCTTTGTGCCTTTGCTGATGTTTCTCCTTAAGAAGCGAGCTCACTTTAAGGCTTGTCTGTATGTGGTGGTCTTGAGGACATTCAGTTTTCTCATTAATGAGCAGTCTTGGCACATGTTCTGACCTGGAAGTGAGCTATTGTGAGGCTTCCTGTGCTTTGGGTGGGGGAGAGGAAATGCCCTGAAAGCAAAACACTGAGATCAATGACAGCGTAGTTTTTTCTGAGTGTTGTTAATGAATAAGTCTACCCTGGTCTTTCTCCCCTGGTTTTCTTGGGAGCTTCTCTTCTAGAGAAAGGTAAACTTCTTGCTCTGCAAAATTACTGCATTTTTTCCACTCTTTGACCGTTTTATAGACTGGTTGATTCCTCTCTGTGCTCCACTTGCTCTTGTGTGTTCCATTTTCTTGCATATTTTTGTATGGTGGTCCTCTGTCTTTGCCCTCTTACTAGGCCCGTAAGTAAGTCTGTTATCTCTCTTTGTCTGTCGTCTTCATCTTCGACTTGTGGTTCCTCACCTGATCAGAGCTAAATTCTTATTCTGCCTCACTCCCTCTTCTGATGCTTAATGCAATTCTTCAAGCATGTGTTCCTGGAAAAAGTAGCGTGCTTGAGAAGTACGTAAGGATGATGGAATGCATAGGGTTGAGTAATTAAAAAGAGTAGATGAAGCGGCACAAATGTAGCTAAAGCCTTGAGAAGAGTGTATGTTTATATATGGCTAATATCAGTAGTTTTGTGCTGCCGACATAGCTATCTGGGTGGGTGGAGTTACACATTTAAAAACAAGTTAATTTGCTGAAATACTGTCTTATAGACTGTTCCGTTTGATTTTGTCTCAGTTTCTAGGGATACTTACTCAAGATACCATTTGTGAAAACGCTTAGTAGTGTTTGAGCCACAGTGATACTTCTCTGCTAGGATATTAACTAGTGAAAATGTGTGTCTTAAACGTTTGGGTTTTTTTTTAATATATTTAGTGTCATCCCTGTGTCACTTGCCCTGTATTATTGAATGAGTTCCTGCTGCCAGTGATGATTAGAATCTGGAGAAATTTAAGTATCTTAGCTTAATAGTTTTTGGGAACATTCTTTGTAGGAAACTGTCTTGTGCTGTGGTAATGAAGTTCTTTGTTAAGTGTAGATTGGACTCATGCATAAGACTTGAGGTATGTTTCCTATTGTTATCTAGCTCTTACCTTTTTTTTAACTTTCCTTTTGCTGCTGAAAATGGTCATCTGTTAATTCACTTCTCTGATTTAAAGAGGTTTTTAACCAGCTTTATGTTATCAGCTATGCGACAAATGAGACATTAATTCATTGAGAGTCACTAAACATTTAATCTTTCAGGGTACCAATGTTTATACTTCTGTTGCATTACTTGCTAACAAAATACTGTCCGCTGGTGGTTATCACTCCTGAGTCTTCGTATTTAACTAGAAATAATACTGAGTGCGGTAACTGTGTTATGTTACAGGTGTCACAACATGCAGCGAAGTGCATTCCTGCCATGGTGTGTCCAGAGGTCACAGAACAAATTCGTCGTGAAATTGCTGCATCTCTTCATCAACGAAAGGGAGACTTTGCTTGCTATTTTCTGACTGACCTTGTAACATTTACGTTACCTGCAGGTAGTTACAAAATTCTTCTTACTGATGGAAGATTTTTTTTTTTTTGGTCACCTAGTTGAGAATTGCTTGTTTTGGGTGTATACTTCGACTTTCTGATGGTAGTGGTGTGTGTATAAAGGCTTTATTTATTAAGTTTTAATAGCTTAGGTCAGATCTAGTAGTTGAATTTGCTTATTAATATTCAGTATTTGCACACTCGAACCCATACGTTGTTCCTGTGAAGGGAACATCTGTTGTCCTCTTCAGACACTAGGAAATTGAAGAAAAGTTGTGTATTCTAAGGAAAAGCTGTGTTTGAAGTTACGGTTGGAGCCCAGAAGTTTCTGGGCTGTTAATACGACTTTTCACATGGCTGTGTTAGCTTTCAGTCCTTACCGTTAAGGCCCAGATCTATTCTTTGCATTTGTACCTGGTTACAGCAATAGCACTTTCTGAATACTTTTGAGGTACTTTGCGATCAAGAGAATGTTTGTCTATAACAAAAAGCCAGTAGAAGATTCTTAATCTTCACTAGCTGTTTCCTTTAATAGAAATGCAATCAGAGGTAAGCAAATGTGTAGATGGAAACTGTACTAATCAGCAGATCCATTGGTCTTTTAAAAAAGCAGTAGCATTTAAGAATTGTATTTGGAACCTTTTTTGGCTGAGTGTTACCTCATCTCCTTCTCTTCAAAATGTATGAATAATACTTACCGCTTCTCTACAACTTTTTATGGGGTTGTATTCAGTGTTATTCTGTGGGTCACATGAGAGAGGCAGATGGCTTCTAGAGACATCTTTTGTCTAGAGACTACACTTCGTGGCTGTGTGGGCGAGAGAAGGGAACGAGGGGCAGCAGAATGAGTCATAACACACATGAGGAATTTGCTCAGTATTTTCAAGAGGTACATCTTAAACCACTGTGCAACTTTTTGACACATGTAATAGCCATTAAATGGTTAAGGAATAAGAACGTTCAAAAGCTTATGCCAAGACTGTCAGTGTATCTCCATTGTACTTAGTCAACTGAACATCTTCTGTAGTCAACAGTTAGAAGTTGGTCTCAAGACAAGCATTTCCAAGGATAGTGGTATAAATCACACAATCCTATTCAGATATTAACTATACCATGTAGTTTAGAAACCAGTTTCCACTTGATCTTTCAAATAAATAGGTAGGATCTTTCTGAAGAGCCAATGCACAGAAATTAGAGTGCAAAACTTTTAAATTGATTGCTGTACACTGTAAGCCAGTTTTAGTTTAAAAAAAACCCCAATCATAAAAAAAAGACCACCCCACAACACCGTGCCTGCACCAGTCGTATGCTTCAGTAGCAACTCGTGTGCCTGAATGTGCACTTCACTTTTCGAAACCCTGAGGTATTGGACGTCTAAGCAGGACGGGCAGATCTGATACTGGAATTAAGAGAGATCAAGAGAGATCCTTGTACCCTTGAAATACTACTTCAAGCCTGGTCATTATCCCCTCGGCCTCCTGAGGGGATACTAGATGTTTCTGTTTAACTATTTGATTTACTCCTTTATTTAAGTTTCACAATTGTGCTAAAGCTAGCAAAGTTTCTCTAGTTGCTGATCTGCCTACCAACCCTTTACTAACTATCCTGTACTGCAATGCAGGGCATGAGCAGATCTTTAAGTTATACCAAATGTTTGCATTTTAGAACGTGTGTTATTGTTTTACGTGATACAGGAGTCACAAGAGTTTTGCTCATCACGCAGTTTTCTGCCTTTCTGTGGTGTGGTTTTTTTTGTTTTTTTTTTTTTTTTTGTTTTTTTTTTTAAATAATGGTAGATCCACAGTTGCAGATGCCTGTAAAGGTCTTGGAACAGTTGTCAGTAATGGTGTTCTCCATGTCATAACTCAATAGTTTTCCCGTTTCTTGTTTTCTAACCTGCAGACTGTGGCCTGCAGACCGCTGGGGTTCTCTGACCTATTTTGTTGAAGTCTGCATAAAATGACTAAGAAAGTGGGTGTTCTGAACAAGAACAAGTCTCTTGACAAACTGTTCCTGTCCATTGGGGGAGACTGGGGAGGGGAAGCCATTCAGATGGGTGGAAAACTACTGCTTAGGATTGAAGCTGTCCTAAGCATAGTAGGGTTGAAAATACTCCTTCCCCCCCCACCTCAAAGTGGTTCTCTACTTCGCTTTCTCCTTCAGAGAAATCCATTCTTACCCTACATGTGCTGTGACGATCCTTTCTGCATAAAAGGTACGACAGCCAGTCGGAGATACGTATCTACTTCAGCGTGCTCTACAAAGCCTGTGGTCACAAATGACAGATCTGAAAATAATAGCAGCTTTTCAGGGGAGGTGTTAGGGATGATAGGGCGAAAGCTGTTGTGTAAGTTCTGAGCATCAGCTGGTAATGCGTCTCTCTTACAGTAACATTAAGTGACTTTTGCATTTGCTTTCTGTTTTTCCAGATATTGAAGACTTACCGCCCACAGTCCAAGAAAAGTTATTTGACGAAGTACTTGATAGAGATGTTCAGAAAGGTAAATGCTTGGGAAGTGGCTAGAATCTCTCCTTGCTTTTCATTAGAGAATATTTCTGTTATAGAAAAACAAGTGTGTGTATATATGTAGCTTTGTTGCCTAATTTGTTTTAAATATAGATTTGATGCATTCAAGTTAATTTTCACCCTGGAATTACTTTAATTTTAACATTTACAGTCTATTTATAAGGCAGAGAGAATGGAGTGTAGAAATCATGTTTGTAGTGTTTCTTTGAATTTTAAAGATTTTTAAAGCTTTACAGTTTTAATTCACAGGCTCTTTAAAGAAAAGTGAACAATCTTTCCACTTCAATAACAATCCCCCAAAAAATGATGTGTGGCTCTGTTTAAGGCTATGGTTTGGTTTTGTTTTGTGTGTTTTTCTTCTTTTTGTGACAGTATTTTGCCCAAGGAATGCCTTTAACTTTTGTAGTTCACCTATTTTTGTAGTATGAAGGAAAACTTAGTTTTATTCATGTAAATGGGGATGTTATTGAGATGATGCCATTAACGTGCTGTTCAGATTCTCTGAGACTTCAAATGAATATAAGTTTTAAAAGAGGTTTCTGTCATGTTGCAGAGCTAGAAGAGGAATCTCCCATTATCAACTGGTCACTGGAACTGGGTACGCGCTTGGACAGCAGGTTATATGCACTTTGGAATCGGACTGCAGGGGACTGCCTGCTTGATTCAGTACTACAAGCCACTTGGGGCATTTATGACAAGGATTCAGTGCTGCGGAAAGCTCTTCACGACAGTTTACATGACTGCTCGCATTGGTAACTTACTTTTTATGTCAACTTTAAAGATAGCTTTCCACGTAGCATAGTAGTCGATAGTAGTGTGGTATTAAAAAGAAACACAACCACCATTCTCCAAGTTACTGTGGATTGTGGGCCTCAAAATGTTGAGTCGCAGCATGATTCATGTAGAAATCTACATCTAGTGTATTTTAAATGTGAGCACTGGAAACTTGGACATTCTGAACTCAGTGGAGGTATGTGATATTCAGCAAATAGCATTTAAAATGGACTAAAATACTTTTATGCTGTGTGTTTGTCAAGAGCGCGCTAACCACAGTTAAGACTGGAATTTACTTGCAATGTAAATCATGCGCATGCCATGCCTTGCTGCTGTTGGTGGAAGCGTTACAGAAGATTGTTAATAGAAGATAGCCTTTTATTCCGTTATAAACTTTTCAGTATTTTCATTCCATCTGCTTAGTTACAGCTTTATTCGGTGTTGCTCTTTTTGTTCCTGTTCTGTCTGCTAAAATAATGGCAATAAAGCAGAGTGGTGACATTTAACTAGTGCTGTCCTTTGGACATAGAATTAATGCATCGTTCTGTAGAACAACTTTTGTTGTTTTACGCTGGCAACCTTTTTTAGTCCGATACTGTGGTTTGCCTCTGCTAGAGGAAAAATTCTTAATAGTTGGACCCCAGAGGTGTCCAACAGCTCTCGAGTGTGTCATGGGCGATTAGTTTTCTTATGTTCTTGTAGTCAAGGACAAGAGGAACGCTCAGCAGGCGTGCTAGGGAAAAAGCCTGTCCCCTTGCTGTATGTGCTGTACAGGAAATCAACAACAAAGGTTAGTTTTAGGGGTACCTATAAGGAGCTGTTGTGATTACTGTTCTTATCTGCGAGCTGTTTGGAGAAAACTCCACAAATTAGTATACCCAGAGCCGGATTCAATAAAGTGGTGTTTCAGTAACAATTCTTCCGAGAACCTGTCTCCAATTGGATCTGTCACTACTCCAGAGTTGTTTATAATGGAGCGTGCATCTTGACCACGCAGGAATGTCCCTGGCATCACAAGCAGTTCCCCTGAGGCCAGAACAGAAATTTATGATAGATCAGGTTTGGTTCTTTATGGTAACAAAAACAAGCATGGTATCCAAAAACATGCTGCAAACTATTGAGGTTTAAACCAATCTTTCACAATGTTAGTGTTAACTGTTGCTGCCTTATTGTTGTATCTAACATAACACTCATTATTTAAAGCGTATTAAAACTGGTTAAGCTTTTTAGTTCACGTTCTAGACAGAATTTGCATTTTACTCTGAATTCACTTAATGTTCATCCTTACTGGAAGCACAGGGTTGTTTTTTTTTTAACTGATTCATGTGTTCCTTTATAGTTGTTTAAGTACAGTTGCTAACCTTCAGCCTGGATAATCTTAATTGTTAGTTTGTCATTGGAAAAATTAGTGTAGGTTCTAGTACCAGCCTCTACAGAACTCTGTCCTTAATAGGAGGCTCTGCAGAGGCTGTTAGTGATGGAAATTCTTGAAGAATCAACTGATATGTTAGTAGTGATACTAGATCAGACTTGAGTCATAATTCCTTCCAAAAGATCCAGACTGAGGGTGTGCGAAGTCTTTTAATTAAGTTGTGTTGTAAACTGATCATCCTGTACATCCTATACTTGCTGTATAGATTCTTTGTGGGAAGATACATTTAATTTTGTGGGCTAGGACGTGTAGCAGATAGGAAGTGAAGTTGTCACTGGCTTTAATGATAGTTGCTGAAGGAACAGGCTCTTAAATGCAATCCTAAGACTCAACATTAGTACGCCTAAACTTTTATCTAATGGAATTGTTCTTCAAAGCTTTCACGAAGACACTTAAAACTGTATTTTTATAGTCAGACACAGAACATTCATGTAACTCATTTGGCCTCAATTTGTTATGTTTGTTTAGATGCTGAACAAAGAGGAATCTATTTACAGTCTAGTGCCTGGTACTCAGAAAAAGCTCAATAGGGAAGTTCCCAGAGGCTCTGGCCCATGGAGTCTTTTCCACTCACCTTTTAAATGACTACCCTTTTTTTAGTTTACTCAAAAGTGTGTTCTGATTTGTCCCTTTTTGTATTCCACCGTTAGCTCTTTGTGGAGAACGGGCATATGCCATAAATTGGCTTTCAGATTTTTTTTTTACGGATGCATTCAGTCCATTTGTATTAAACTAAAAAGTTTATTTTAAATGAGATCAACGTCTTAAGCCTTGACTTCTGTCTACACGACTATCGAAAGAGCCCCCTGTGAACATCTACAGATAACTATGTCTGCAGCTGATGAACTCAAGGAAGAAACTTCTTTAGGAAGATACTTGCCCCATCAGAGCTTTTGTGGGGTCGTTTGGTGGGTTTTTTGTTTTTTTTTTTGGTGTTTTTTTTTTTTTGTTTTGTTAAGCAGATTCCGATTAAACTTCTTTCAGGAGACCTAGCAATTAATTCATTTAGCACTAGATGTTCAGTTGGAGATTTCTGGGGGGAAAACAGACAAAATACCAGCTGCAAAGATGGAAGCAGTTGATGTATTTGGATAGAAACTGGAACGCAGATAAATCCAGAAGATTCCCTGTAGATACATTGCTGTCGGTAAGCATGTAGACCTATCAAAATGTCTTACTAATAGGTCTTTTAATCCATGCAAAGATTTTAGCTGTAATTGTGAAAACCAGTCTGGTTGGTGACTGTGGTTATATACGCCAAGATTTTAGGATGATTACATCTTTACTGAAAATATAAGGAAAGGTTTCTCCCCCCACACACACTCACTGTTAATTTTCTCAGATTGTAATTAAATGAGTTCATTTCAATGACTTTTTTAATAAGCTGAACTTCAGAATGGTGTCTTTGTATTCACAGTAAGGGCCATTGTTTAGCAGTTGGCTTAGCACTCTTTGCTAAACCCATGTTCCTAATGTGAAGTTGTGGCCTTTTCCGCAGTGCGGTGATTGGACCGAGTTTAAAATTTTAAGAAGCCAGCATCTGCTCTTTAATGTGTAGGTCACTTTTCTTTGTAATTGATTAAGAAAGATAAAACATTAGGACTAAACTAGTGCACAAAAATGCTAATTTTTAAATAGAACAGAAAAATAGAAATGCTGTGGCTTTAAAACTTTGATCATAAATCAGATTAATCCCACTTTCTAGACTTTATTTTTATCCATGCTGTTCTATAACTATTCCATATAATGTGAAATTACCGTACTCTTTGCTCCAAAAACTGATACAAAATAGAATCTGACTCTTAACCATGGTCTATTTGAAGTTGATGCGCAAATACTTTATAGGTAATTGGCTCATGGTATGGTCAACAATAAAGAATACCTGTATTGTTCAGGTGAGAAGAATGAGCAGCTCCTCTTACGTGAAATGAAATGTCTTGGTTTTGTTCCCTGTACATCAACACTTACAAATAAATATGCCTAAATAAGGCTTCAAAAAAACCTATTACGAAGAAGTATTTAACTAGCCAGGAGGCTGCTAGGAACTTGTATCTGTTACAGTGTATTTGCTGTAGGCATTGCGATCCCAAGTGATCTCTTAAATGAAGATTATCAAATGGAGTCTCCTGGAGATTAAAAAAAAAAAAAATTAAAATAAACCCCAGTTTTCCTGATGTATGCTCTCTTTCTACCCCCTTCTATATAGAATCGGGACAAAGAATTACAAGGGTTGGATATTGCCATCAGGTATATGGTAGTTGAGTAAATGTTTTTGTCTTTACCACTCTTCTTTCTCTAATATTTTAGGTTCTATACGCGCTGGAAAGAGTGGGAATCGTGGTATTCCCAAAGCTTTGGTTTACATTTCTCATTGCGAGAGGAACAGTGGCAGGAAGACTGGGCATTCATACTCTCGCTTGCGAGCCAGGTAAGAAAGCTTCTTTATAGGTGGCTGTTAGAATGGATATTTTGATCTTCCTGAAAAGAATTTTTAAAAACTCAGTGTATTACTTAGGAATAAGAATTTTCATCTAGAAAGGAAAAAACTCCTCTTAAGCCAGCAATCTTAAAGTATTACTGGGTAGACTCTTCCTGCCAGGCTGGTAAAGTTAATTTTAAAATTCTAATTTTTGAGCATACTATCAAGCAGTAGAGTGCAAAAAAGTCTGTTTCTTTTGGTGTCAGAGTGAAGTCTGTAGTATAAACTAATACGGAATTATCTCTTTGACATCCTGCCTCCTAGCTCCTGCAACACTTACCTCTTAGAACATACCTACAAACCTGGAAGCTTACACTACTTAAACTTTAACAAACTGATGGTTTATAACTCCCCTCCAAAATGAGATTTATGTTCCTGTAAGCTTCTAACTATTGGAATAGTTTCAGCTCCTCTTTTAAAGTATAAACATGATTTTGGTGCTATTTTCTTGTGATTTGTTTGGGATGTGCTCTTTTCCTATCATCAAAAGGTATTTACCTTAACCTTTCCTCAAAGGAGTGAATTATTTTTAGACTAAACATTCTGTAGAGTTTCACTCCTAATTGGGGAATGAGATATGTTAGTTTGAGTCTGGGCAATAGGACAAAGAATTACTACTGACGGAGATTAAATTCTTGTGCAAGCTGGAATGTTTTTGCTTATTTCCAACTGATAGGTAGTAGGTCTTTTGTTTTTCCTGTCAAAGCTAGATTACTCTTAAAAGCATTTTCTGTCTCAATTTGGAGACTCTTTTTTCAAATTTCAAAGTAGAGAATGTAAGTTCTGTTTCAAGTGATGTCTGTCTTTGTGTTTGCTTTAGCCTGGAGCGAGTTTGGAGCAGACACACATTTTTGTACTTGCACATATTCTTAGAAGACCAATTATAGTTTATGGAGTAAAATATTATAAGAGTTTCCGAGGAGAAACATTAGGATATACCCGCTTTCAAGGTAAGCCTTTAGTTTTTCAAATTTAGATTTTAAAATGGTTCATCTATAAATCATAAACTTAAAGGAAGTCGAAAGGAGAGTGACATTAAGCTACTAGCTGGAAGAAGATGGAATTATGTTGTAGGTAAATTTTCATTAGCTATTAAAAAGAATAAAACAATCCCCTCAAAACTTGCAGTTTCTCATGGTATGGTGGGCATGCTGCCTGTAGTAAAAATGTGTTTAGATCTCTACTCAACATGCCTTTAGTCTGTAATTTATGTAAAATATTCCGATTGTGAGGACTTACCAACAGTTGTGTGGTTTTTACTGCTGTAAGACACAGGAGGTTTAATAAATGGAATTTGAAATTCTATTCATTTGTGGTACCAATGGCGGTAAATGTTCATTTTGGAAACTAAACTGTGTTTAGCGTTTCCTGGAGGAGGCTCTCCAGTGTGCTTCATAAAGTTGGGGGTGAGGCAGGCAGAAAGTGTTTGCGTTGGCAGTTTCTCACCAGTGCCCGCCGGTACCTGCTGGTGCTGTGAGGACAAAGGGGCGCTGCCCTGTCACTCCGCAGTGAAAAGGAAGGAGTTCTGCTTATAAATGCTCTACCAACAGTTGTTACGTGAGGTATAAGATTAGGTAACTTAGTTACGATTGCAAAATATTGGTTGACTGATAATGTAAATATCACTATCTGCAAAAGTGAATTCCATGATGTAGTTAAAAGGAAGTTTTTAAAATGCGTGTTTCAGTAATTCACACTTTACAGTGTGTGATGTAAATACTGACCTATTTCTCAAGCAGTACTATAACTTTGCACAGCTTGACCAGGTTCTTTCTGACTGTTTCTCCTCCTTGTCTTGTGGGCAAGCAGCCTGGCTGTCCGTAGGATAAATACAAAGATGTTTAGCTCCTGAGTCCAGTTTTGCTTAGACATAGGTTTGTAGGTTTCTAAAGATGCGTATTCTATTTTGCAAGCCAAATATGTGTTCGGGTGACTTTCTTTTGTATTAAGTACTAACACTTTAATGTTTGCCTGTCTCCAGGAATAAAAACATAGGGAGCATCTGTACCTGCTCAGCAGTGAAAACTGATGTGAGAAGAGCTGATCAGTCGCTGCGCTGTGTTACAGGGTGTGAGGGTGTTTCTTTTGCCCATGGTCCATGTCCCTGGCCTCAAGTCTGTCAGCTTGACGACTGTCCTACAGTTGTTTTCACCGTTTCATCACTATTTATTTATAGCTTAGTTGAGGACTTCCTGAAACATCTCTTTTTGTGATATTAAAAAAAGTATGCTAACTGTGGAAGGTGGCAAACCCATAATGTAGAATCATAGAATGTGTTGGGTTGGAAGGGATCTCTAAAGGCCATCTAGTCCAACCCCACTGCAGTGGCAGTGAGCAGGGACATCTTCAACTAGATCAGGTTGCTCAGAGCCTCATCCAGCCTGGCCTTGAATGTCTCCAGGGATGGGGCCTCCACCACCTCTCTGGGCAACCTGGGCCAGTGTCTCACCACCCTCAGTGTAAAGAACTTCTTCGTAATGTCTCACCTGAACCTGCCCTGCTCTAGTTTAAAACCATTGCCCCTCGTCCTGTCGCTCCATGCCCTTGCAAACAGCCCCTCCCTATCCTTCCTGTAGCCCCTTCAGGTACTGGAAGGCCACTATAAGGTCTCCCCGGAGCCTTCTCTTCTCCAGGCTGAACACCCCCAACTCTCTCAGCCTGTCCTCACAGCAGAGGGGCTCCAGCCCTCAGAGCATCTTTGTGGCCCTCCTCTGGACCCGCTCCAACAGGTCCATGTCCTCCTTGTGCTGAGGATTCCAGAGCTGGACGCAGACTCTATGTACAGAAGAACTCCAAGCTGTGGAGTTCATGTCCAATGTATAGCCTATTATAACTACTTAGTCTTCAGAAAATCTGAGAAGCTGTTCAGCTTGCAAGTTTTGGGCAGTGACAAAACTTCTTTATGTGAGGAAGTGAAATGGTTTTTTGGAGAGTGTAAAATTTGGTGCTCTTTGTCGTTATATGTTATCTTTTATTTGAGATGATAAAAGGATAGACTGGGAAAGAACAGTTATTTATGTGATACAGATCTGACACTTGAGGTTTGTGTTGCTTTTAACTGAAAGGCTGAGTGGTTTGCAAAATGTTTTTATTTTATAGATTGGGTGTTGAGGCAGACAAGCGTTACATGGCTTAAATATGCTGAAATTGTTTTCTTGCTCTGTGAAACAGAAGGTAACCCGGTATCTGAGACAACCTTTTGCGAGACACGCGTTTCCAGGAATTTAGTCAGGCACATATTTATGACTTGTGATTTGCTTGCCATGAGCTCCATCCATCCATCCATAGATCACACAGCCCGCGAACAGGTGAACTTGGGAGTCCTGTGTCAAATGACCTGGGGTTACTTCCATCCCTGTCCAACCACATTTTTGTGGTTAATGTGTGCTAATTAAATGCTAGCAGCACAGCTGAAACCAAACAGCCGTCGGACTCAGAGTGGTTCGGGCTGCCAGGCCGAGTCTGTAAATGGTACGGGATTTGCTGTTCTGGGCTTGTGTGTGAGCTCTGCGTGGCACGTGCCCCTTTGGTGAAGCTTTGAGGAGCACTCGGGCCTCTCTCACTTGCGATGTTTAATGTGACATTCCCCCAAAAAAAGAAAGAGGAAAGAAAGATTGTGGTTTATAATAGAGAAATATTTTTCTTCTAACGTTTATTTAACACCATGGTTGAGTTCGTAGCACCTCAGAAGGCGCTGTAAGCCCCCTGTCTGCCCTCAAAATCTTCTCCCTGATCAGAATGTTCTTCTCCAGGTATTCCTTGTTCCAGCTTGGTTTCCTTGCTGTAACTGTTGTGAATCCCGTAACTGACAGCCTCCTTGTTTTCCTAGATCGCAATTGACTGCTAATGCTTCTTTAAATATTAAGGCTTCAACAGTGAAAGATCCATTTACTCAGCCTTAAGTGCGCTCTTGCTAGCTGCATATATTTAGTGGCATGAATATACAGCTTTTAAAATTAAACAGGAAAAAGGTGAGTGAGTGAGTGAAATCATCATCAGATCTGGCTGGAGACACCAAATCCGATGTGGATGGCTTCCAGGATAGGTGTTAGCCCGTACTCTTTACTTTCCGTGGCTTGTGTGCGTGTCATCAGCATTGTCACACTACCTGCTCAATTTTTATATCGGATTGACTTCTATACATCTTCAGGGCACTAGATATTCTCCATCGTAATGCCTGAAATTCCATTCTTGAGCAGCTCATCACATAACATTGAGGAGGAATGGAAAGTGTAGCACAGCCTTCTGACTCGGGGAGGTTACTGGTGTGGCATTTTTACTACGATAAAACAATAGTGAAAAAAACTTCAAAAATTTTCAAGAAAGTTGCTGAATTTCAGTGTGGCGATTATGGTGAGGGAAACAGATTAGTTCCACTCCCGAACAGGTCACGTAGCTATGCCCCACGCAGGAGTTCGGTGTCGTTAGATGAGACTTGAGATGTTCACAGAGAGGAGACCCTTTGTTCATCGGTGATTTCTGTAGCCCTGACACCACTGAGTAGTGCTTGGGGCCAAAGTCCACCAGTCTGGGGCAGCGGCGCATTACCTGTCTGTATTAATTGGCAATAAATGAAATTAAACTTCCCCAAATCGAATCTGTTTTGGCCGTGATGGCGACAGGTGAGTGATCTCCCTCTCCTTATCTCAACCCATGAGTTTTTCACTGCGTTTTTTCCACCATCTTGAGTTGAGGAGCTGGTGCAGTTCATGAGTGAAAGGAGGCACTTTTGGGTACATCTCCATGATCGTAACTTGCGGAAGAAAAGGGGGAAGCGGACGCCCTGCGGGTGCTGATGCTTTCAGTTCTGAAAGGCCTCAGTGACCTAACCAACGTGTGTATAGATAGCACCATCCTTTTTAAATGAAGCATACAATATTAATAAATTAATTTCCAGCCCTCAATGCTTGATTGTTTTGCTGATGCTTCAGACTAAAGACAGGAAAAAAAGCTTCTGAAGTAACTTCTCCGAGTATGCATGAAGAATTAATTTCCAGGAATTGAGGGACTGTCTTCATTCCGTTTGACTGTTAGTATGTTGTTGTCAGTGTAACTTTGAATTTTGACCAGATGTTTGGTACTTTCCTGTAAAGCCTTGAAATTTTTTGGTTAACACTTCCCCCTTGTTCTGCATCTTTCGTGTTTAGCATTGAATTGCAGTGAGAGTTCATTGTAAGGGGGATGGGAATGCTAGGAAGGTATTAAATGGGTTTGTCCTTAGATCTAGATGCTGCAAAAACTTGTGTGGATCTTAATCTAAAAGAAAGGGAAAGACTTTTAGCTGTGTATCTACATGTAGCCCTCCCATCTCCATGGATGCTGGAGGAGTGGAGTGCCTTGTTTTGCTGGCAGCAGCTGTACCCGAGAGGTTGCTACGCTACATGTGCACTTCAGTGTCTGCCTGGCTATTTTTAAGCTGTCACAAGGTAAGGCGTGCTTTTGCTGAAGTTGTCTTGCAGCAGTACACACCGAGAATAATTCGTGTTCCTAGAAGAAAGGAGGTTTATTTTGAGACTTCGTGCACTTCAAGCGAGCTACTGTCACTATTGCTAAAGACGCTGGGGAGAAAAACTGCTGTTTCTTTCAGCATCTGTGACATCAGTAACTTGTTGCATCTCAGCGAAATAGTATCAGCTTTTTGGTGGTCGTTTTTTGGAGACTAGATACGCATAATTGATGTGGGTTAATTTAATCTCTTAATGCAATGTTTATGAGAAGTGCCATTGTCTCTGGGATGGGCTACATACTTAGGTGCTGAATAATATTTAGTGCAGTAAGTTCTTATTATTGTAAGTTTTGTAAGCAGATGATGGAATTTTTTGTTCTGGTAAAAATAGACATCTGACTGTAGCTTTATTTGTGATGCAGAATCTGTTTTTTTTTGTTTATATAT
Source organism: Dromas ardeola (assembly GCA_013398915.1). Lineage (NCBI taxonomy): Eukaryota > Metazoa > Chordata > Aves > Charadriiformes > Dromadidae > Dromas > Dromas ardeola. The sequence continues at coordinate 132,533 of VYZM01018832.1, read as the reverse complement.
GTATATTTTTTTATTTTTAAGAAGAGCTACTAAACACAAAAGACTGCTTTTCTAACCTTGTTTTTTTGTTCATCGCTATACTATAGACTGTAATTTTTAAGGGAGTGGTAATGTGGTATTGGTTGTAATTGTAATGGCACCTGGACAGTTGCAGAGCTACTTGACTAATCTCATGTTAACCTAATAATAATTAGCTGTACTGAATATTAGTGTAGACCAAATGCGTTTTAAATGCTTGTAGGTGTGCTGCTGGTACTGTGTTTCACCAAAAGCAAAAGGTTTGCATCAAAACTCTGTTGTTGAACACTGTAGTCCTGAGTCTTACCCTTTGTTTCAATTTGTCGTAGGTGTGTATTTGCCTTTGTTATGGGAACAGAGTTTTTGTTGGAAAAGTCCTATTGCTCTGGGCTACACGAGGGGCCATTTCTCTGCTCTGGTTGCCATGGAGAACGATGGTTATGGCAATCGAGGGGCTGGTGCTAACCTGAACACTGACGATGATGTTACTGTTACCTTTCTACCCTTGGTGGATAGCGAGAGGAAATTATTGCACATTCACTTCCTTTCTGCTCAAGAGGTAAGAAATAGCTGCGTAGCCTTTGTTGCAGCCGCTTCTAGGCCGCGGCCTCGGCAATCTCTGTAGCCTCATAGGTGTTTGCAGGTCAAAGCATTACAGGGAGTATGCTGTGCCGTTTAATTAATACTGCTCCCTTCCCCACCATTTGAGGTGATTCTGAAAGGTATTTCCCCACAAATTTGATGCTTATTAATAGCTCTGTAAACTGAATATAACTTCACTGTGCACGTGAATACAGGTCTAGCTTGAAAAGGACGCAGAATAAGGATTCTGACACTAATGTGAGACTGAAGTATACCCTTTTTTTTTTTCTTCAAAGGATACAACACAAATATTGGCTAGTAGTTACAGCGTGCTCTACCTCTTTTTATAACTCCTTTAATAACTATGATAAAGACAGGGAACCGCTTGAGTAAAGTGTGTACATTGGGGAAGGGAGGGTTGGAAAACCTGAAGTAATTGCAAAAGGTGGGCATCCTTTACATAGAAGAGAAAAAGTATGGGCTTTAAGTCTAGAGAGGGATATTGTTTCAGCCAGCCACAACATTTGTTGTGTCCTACAAGGGGAAGTGTTCCAGGTGAAGAACTGCTAGACTCCTAAAAACTGCTTTGTAAAGCCAGAGGGCTCTCTTAGGACTTGCCGCTTATTTATGGTGCCTACCGTAAATAGGTGCTCACAAATAATGGAAATACAGAAAGGCTGTATGGGAAATGGACATCTGAAAAATGCAGAAGGGGAGAATAGCTGGAGCATATTTGCAGAGCCTTCAAATTTTGGTTGAAAACGCAGTGTGCATCGGTTTAGCTTTCGGAGACTCCCAGTGCGGTGAAGTACCACCTGAGCTGTTGGCTTTGGAAAGGAATCGCTGCCCTGGCCTGGCTATTTCGGAACGTCACTGTAAGCTGGCTGTAAGTTGTTGGTGATGTTTCAAGCCTCCTTCTCAACCTGTTTTCTCTCCCCCAAAGATAGGTAATGAAGAGCAGCAGGAAAAGCTGCTTCGGGAATGGCTGGACTGCTGTGTGACGGAAGGAGGGGTTCTCGTTGCGATGCAGAAAAGCTCTCGTAGGCGCAATCATCCGCTGGTCACCCAGATGGTAGAGAAGTGGCTCGATCGCTACCGACAGATCCGCCCTTGTACATCCCTTTCCGACGGCGAGGAAGATGAGGATGATGATGACGAGTGACGATAAAGAAATTAAAAAGGAAATGACCAGCGCAGAGTGTCTGACCCGGAGTTAGCATTGTGCCCTCGCAGTTGGTTGTGGAACGACCTGATTCTAGGGGAAACATGCTGTAAAGGATTTTTCTAACCAGCATGGAGAGAGTCTAGAACCACATCTGCTGCGTGAAGAGAGCGAAATGGGCTGGACTACAGTTTGTATAAAAACAAAGAACAGCTAATTTTATTATCAAGACAGAAAAGAACACCGTTTTTCTTTCTGATTGTAAATCTGTCTATAAATGTACCGCATGTGGTTGTGTAAGAGGTTGTGTAATAGGAAAAGTATACCAGCATCTTAATTATCGCGAAGAAATGTTTCAAATAAGGGCACTTACGAAAGCACATGTTAGATGGATATCTCTTCCCTCCGAGATTCTTTCACAGTTGAACTTGGTATTCTGCATCACCTTTTAGATACTCTGACACATTTCCGTGAAAGGCCCTTTTCTGTGAAATATCACTAGTGCCCAGGTCAGATTGTGAGGTTTTTTTTGTTTGCACAAAATATCCACAGCAAGTCATAAGCAAAAATACGTTCATTCTTTTACTAATACTTTAGTTACTGCTGTGCCCGTATAATAAAATCTAAACTCTACGGAACAAACTGGAAGAGAAGCTAAATTTTTCATTGAGTGACATGATTTGTTTTCTGAAAAAGTTTTTTGTTTTTTTTCTTTTTTTTCCTTCTAATAGTTAATAGATTCCTTTCAGTATATGTAAGAATATTTATTCAGAGAAGTGACCTAAAATATAGGGATTTTATTCCAGTAAGCATACACTAAACAAAATTGTGTGAAATTTGAGAACTCAAGACACGATTGAGAATTTCATATTGTCAGAACTCCGTCTTGCTGTGATACAAACTATATATCATTTTATCATTTATTCTTTCATCAACTTAAACATTGCTGCAAATGAAAAAACACCTTTTTTTTTTTTTTAAAGGATTACTCCTCGGTCGTTAAATCTAGTAAGAATACACATGGCAGTTCTAATTAAAAAGAAGAATCTATGCTAAAGTTGTTTTTAAAAGCACTGTGTTATATATTTCTCAGTATGTAAACCTGGGAATTTCTTGCATGTTGATTGATGTGGCCATACTTAAACTTATGTAAGTTCCTAAGATTGTAAGTTCAGAGTATATTCTCCAGTAGAAATTTTATTATATTTGATAACTTTAGCCATGTAACCTGTAATGGATAAAGTTTATCTAAAAATCTCACTTAAACACTAAAGGTTAATGCCAGTTTTTACATATACAGTGCAATTCAGGTTGTCTTGAAAAGCACTTTCGACGGTGTGGTGGTTGAATAAGGAATTTTGCAGTAGATGAAATTGTTTTAGTTAGAATTTGGAAAGAAGCCCCATAGCACATATTTTTATGTAGTTCAGAGCTATGGAAACCCTGAGGAACTTGCTGCTTTTTCTTCCAAATGCTGCTTAGATGGTGTTGAAATGTGCACAACTCCTACATAAACGTGGTGACGACACCAGAAGTATAGAAATAATGAAGTACTGTATTAACTTAGCGATTTTCCCATCACGGATTCCATTGAGGTTTATTATGAAATGTGTTCACCTTTTTTTGGCCGTTAGATCTCCTCCAATTGGTGCATGCGCAGATTTTCAGGTGAAAGAATGCATGCTTATCTGCAATGTACGTATGAGCTACCTGAACTACACAAGCAAACTGCAGATACTAAAGAGGTTCTTCACAAGCATATGGTCCTGTTTCAAGTTTGCTTTCTAAATTTGGTTTTTTAGGGTTATTTTGGTCCTTTTTCTTACCTTGTGAAATCCTTTTAAATCTTGTCTAGCTGAGGACTTAAAGCTCTCCTGTCCAGGGAACTGAATGCAGAGTAAGCTGGGATGAGAATTTCCGTGATCTGAGCTGGCTCGGTGGCCATCGTTGACCTGTCGTGGTGTGACCCAATACACTTCTGGAGGTCCTTCTAGTTCAGGACTAAGTGCCGGCATTAGAAGATCTCCAGTGACCGGATCGCTGTAAATTCCGATCCCAGCTTACCCAGGACTAGCTTCCCTGTGCAGAGCACCATCGTAAGGGACACAAGGATAAGCTCCTACCTTCAGCAGGCTACTTCAAGGGGTGTGTGGAACACTGTGCAGAATTTTAATGTCCTCCCCTTTGACTCCTGCAGTACTGTTCCGTTTAAGGAAGCAAAGCTTCCTTGTAACCTGGGGAGAATACCCAGTGTGAAAGTCTACCTTGAGCCGAATTCAGCGAGCGCGTCTTTCCTGATCTCCCGTTGCTGTGGCCTGACGATCCCTGTCCCCAGCCGACACTTCACCAGTGGAAGTTCACCCTGCAGCCAGTTCCGCTCTTTTTCAAAAGCATGCCCCGTGCTCTCTGGTATTTCTGGTATGAGAGAACAGTCCTGGTACTTCCGAGCTCTTGGCTTTCTTGATCATTATTGTTTTGTTCTGCTGTGCTGTAAAACGGTATGTTCAGGTTAAGACGCTTCCCGGGTCACTTTGGAACTGGCGAAGTCTCTTTTCTCAAAATCAAAGTAATCCAAACCTCATGTACCTGTAGATTAAAGAGATGCAAACCCCTGCTTTGTGCTAGCACAGTGGTCGGTGTACTTCATGGGTACTCTCCTTCAGTTTCATACTTGAAAGTTTACAAATACTGAGTTTCATTTGCAAATGCTACCTTGCAGCTTGTGGGCAAGTTCTGCTCTTTTAGCCGAGTGTGTGTGTGTATGTATATATGTGTATATGTGTATATATATATATATATACACACACACACATATAAAAAAAATTGGGTTTCTCAATGTTACTTTCCTCATATTATTGCTCGCAGTAGCACACGCGTTCCTAGCACAGAACTTGGCTTTTCATTGCTACCTCCTTTACATCTGCTCGTTTTTTCTGGTTTTATTTATGAATTTCTCAGTGAAAAATCCCTGTATTTCTTTTGTTTTTAGTATATTAAAACTTAGTCATTCTGGATTCTTCCAAAGTTCTGCTGCATGGCTTATGGCAAATATTACTAGACTGTGTTTATTCCGTTAACAAAACCGGTTTGTGTGCGTTTAGAGACCCTTATTTAATGACCGCTTTTCTGTTTTTCCCGTTTTGTTCAGTGACTTCCCTTAACCTCCTTTTTTAGGTTTTTTTTTTAGTGTCTGTCACCTTCAAGCTGTTTGTTTTAGGCTCCTCTGACACCCGTGACCACCGGAGCGCCTCCCTGCCTGCCGGCCTTGAGTGCGACACCAGCGTACGGCTCTGTCAGCAAAGCAATGGCACGAAGCTTCAGCAGCAACTCTTCAGCTCCCGTTTCTTTGCCCAGTGATTTTCCATTTGAGTTGCAGCGTGCCGCTTCCCCATGCTTTGTCGTATCTTAATTGTGATGATACTCTTCCCTTTCCGTTTCCGTGGATCTTCTCTTTGCGCGTTGTGCTGGTGTTTGCACTGCGGGCGCTTGAGACCCTGCCGGGGAGGGGAGCTCCTAAAGCTGCCCTTCGGTTTGGAACCCGTGGGGTCTCAATGTCCGCTCCTGTTGAGCGTGCGGCACTTCAGCAGCAGCTCTCTGGCTGTTTGCATCCGTCCTTGGCTCCGGTTGAGAGGGAGGTTGGGCGTCGGATGGGAAACCCCGCGTTTGCCATCCCCTGTGGGCTCCAAGCGAAGGCTCTCACTGTCCTGGGCCGAGGCCACCGCTGGCAGCGGATGCACGAGGAGCCACCGGCACGCCACGTCCTGCGACACAGGGATGTGCTTGCACCCGTCTGGGCTGCAACTGCTTGTTTAAAAACACATCAAAGTACCAGAGCTGGTTTATTTTTAAAACAACTTGTTGGGGTTTGTCAAACCAGGACACAACTCTCTCAACCTTAACGTTAATTAAATATTTTTCCTCTTCGTTTTTACTGTCATTTCAGTATTTCCCAAACGCCTTCTCTGTAACTAACCAGTTTTATCCTGCTGGTTTCTCGTGGCGTTGATGGATAAACACTGGTGTGCTGTTATCCCTGCCGGTGGTCACTCCTCTCTGAAAGGTGACCTCTCTTGTAATGCGTCTGAAGCTGGTAACTAGTTTTCAGTTTTAATTTAAACAAAATACAGAGTTTTGTAATCGAGACACTTTTTGGTTTCAGCCTTTTTTTAGTCCCTTTCCAGACAAGCTCTTTGCCCGGGGTGTGTGCTCACACTCTGCGTGATGGAAGAGACAGGCTGGAAACAAAAGAATGGGCCTTTTGGCCAGCGAGGCTGGAAGCTGCTGGCACCTCTCCGGCATGTTTCCAGCTTTCTTCCCTAGCGCTTTGTTAATGCTGCCTTTCTTGAGTATGTACAAAAACCCCCACTGTTCGAGATGGAGCTGCTTCTGTAGCTTGATGGAAACCATAGTCATCTTTTTCCACCTAGGCTGCGTATAGCGTCCTGCTTGATTTGAAATAGTCGTAAATTCGAAGTAAGTTCACAGCTTATGGATGGTACCGCCTGAAAGTCTGGACGGGAAACGCAATTCAGCGTTTCCCCAGCAGCGCCATTGTAAAACTGACCTGTACGCAGCAAGCAGGAACCGAGGTTCTCCTGCGTTTCTCAGCGCCTGTTGCAGGAAGCCAAGGGCAGATCCTCGGCCGATGGCATCCCGGCTCTCTCTGAGCGTCATCCTTCTGCTGGTGGTGACGCGAGCGCGTCCCGGCTGCTGCTCAAGTGCCCGAGGTCCCGAAGTCAGTCTCGAGGAAAAACTTACCTGCTCTCCGCTGGGAAATCGTCTTGGGGGTTTCGGAGGAGGCACAGGGTTCTGGGAGCTGCATTGCCGGGCCTGACTGCGCCTTCTCCGTGTCTCCCACCGAAAGCCTCAGACTGCAGCGACAGCTCTTACCTTCCAGAAATATCGAAATTTTATCACTTTTTATTGAAAACTGCACTGAACGCTAAATGTCCACCTTTACAATAAACAAATACAGTAACGGTAACACACTAAAACAAAACATACTTCTGATAGCCATTGGTTTGGTTTGGTTTTTTTTTCTGGTTGGGACAGCTTAAGATTTCTTTTTTTTTTGTCACAGAAACAGGAATGTACCCATACAAAGGCTCAAAATAGGCCATCTTCTCAAAAACAAAAAGGCGATGATTCACAAAAGACTATGAATATAACATGTAACTAGTTGATACAAATCTAATAGGATTTGTTAAAATCAGTCACATCTAATAACACATTTTGAAGTGTTCTTGTATAAAATAGCACGTGAAGAAAAGAAGACTTTTATCAATGTCTAAAAAAGTGGGTTTTGTTCATAGACAAGTCTGACAAGTTACCATAAAAAGTGTTTCCTGAGACATAAGGAAATGCAACATTATTCTTGAACCCTTTCCAGCTCAAGACTTTTTCCACTTGATAAAATAGCTGCAGATTTAAAACTGAGAAAATATATTTGAGTACAAATAGTGTGTGAGAAACTTAATACTTTCTTCTTTTTTTTTTTTTTTTTTCCTTTTTCCTTTTTTTATTATTTTCTTGCATCATTGCCGGGCGGAGGTGAATGCACAGCTACTTTATTCAGTGTATCGGGCAGAGAAGAGACTGGCGGTTGGTTTTCTCCTCAGCCGGGGAGGGCAGCGGCCGGGGCCGGGAGCCCTTTCTGCCCTCCCCATCCCACGGCTCCTGGCTGGAATGGTTTGAACTTAAACCTGGCAGGAGAACTTCTGGTACACGGCACTGGCCCCGTGAGACCGCAAAAAGGATTATTATTATTTTTTCTTCCATTTCTAAGCCAGTACTGATGCCTCCCCTTAGAAGAGGGAACCAGATACAAGAGTAAGGAAAGGGCTGAAGCCACATAATGGTTTCCTCTTACATTTCTATGTTAACTCTTTAAGAATTGCTTAATGCAATGGTTTGAAAACAGGTGCGGAAGCCCTGTCCTTCCCAAGGAATTGAGGGGGGGGGAAAAAAATATCTATTTTTATTCATGTGATTGATGCACAGACGAAGGAAACTTAACACACAATAACAGAAGTTGATCATTAATGTATCACATCCCTAGTTTTCAGCGCTTCGGTAAGCAGGTGACTTCTCCAGGGCTTCTCCCCCGTCTTGACTGCTATCGCTTTGTCGTTAACACTGGAACATCAATGATGCGTCTGTCCAAAAGCAACATTACAAATTTCGTATCAAATTCTTTTTTTTTTTAGTTCGTGTATAACTTCTTTTCCAATGTCTCTTGGTCCCAAGTTTATTGAATGATTTTTTTTTTAAATTATCTGCTATTGCTCGTTGGGATGTTCCCTGTTGTCCCCATGTTTTGTGGGCTGGTTGGGAGATGGAGCTTGGGAAGGATGTGCCACCGTGGGAAGATTGTGAGTGACAGGGATGCCTCCGGGAATGATGCCCTCCATAGCTGCCGGTATTCCTCCCGGTGCCACGCTGACCATCCCAGGCGGATACCTGGGAGAGGGGACAGAGAGAAGCGGGTTTGTCACGGACAATGCGAGAGAGATTCCACCCACAGAGATTCCACTTCTCTGCTAGAGCCGAGGTTGGTTTTGCTTTTAGGGATAGCTCCGTGTTAAACCAATGCTGGTGGGGGTCCAAACTCCTATTTTTCATTTAACATGCCTGACCCCCATCCTTTCCTTCCCTGCTGGTCGCTGCTTCAGCTTTCCTTTTGCAGAGCAGTGCGAAGAGTGGCAAGAAACGCTGACGCTGTCTCCTGGTGCGGCTGTTACCTTCAGAACTCTGACACTCGCACTGGGGTGGGCTTAATGCCCAAGCTCGGCGCAGAGATTCGCAAGCAAAGGCATCGCAGCAACTCTGCATGCAAAAATTGTTTGTGTGTGTGACTCTTTTTGTGTTTGAACCCCTGAACAAGTTGTGACTAACACAGAATACCTGAGTGCTGGCACTGCTTGATGAGCCGGTACAGTTTCTGCTTTGAAAGGAGAGGGAACAGGTTTTATTGCTACAGAGTCCGTTCTCATACCTGTAAAAACCCCAGGCACTCCAGTGATAGAGATGAGGAAGATGACGATAGAGACAATATTTGCTATTAATTCCCAAGGTATTTTATATGAAATCAGATTGTTCTAAGCCTTTATTGCATTGTTTGCCTGAACTGGACATTTTTAATACTAAAAGTGTATACTAGAGATGTGATACCCTGACCCGTAGTAACAACTTCCTGGTGCTGAACTGCATGAGGCGACGCATAATTCTGCCCATCAGCTGAGGAAGAAGAAAACGGGTATAAATAAACTCCAGCCAGCTACCAGGACTCTTCTCTCCTGGAGATGTCACTTTTTCTGTTCTGCAGGCTGTTCCCAGGCCCTGGAGGATACTGACCCAGAGCCTGCGGTGGGGAAAACAGCGTATTCCCCTGGCTCAGAGGCAGTATTGTCTAGATTTGAATTAACTGAAACCTTTATGCCTGAAACTCAAGTTTCTTCTCAGCAACACCAAACCCCTCCGCTTTTTTTTAAAAGCGGTTTGAACAGAAGTCACTGGCTTTGAGAGTGCTTTTGTAAAGCTGTGCTGGACGCCTGTACGTTGAGGCAGACTCCCAGCATCCCATAAACAGATGGGCACAAATTAGTTTCTTTTAACATAGACCAAATGCCCTTGACAAAAGGAAGCCCACCAGAGCAGAAGCTAGCACAAGGGAAAGGTTGAATCACAGAATGTGTTGGGTTGGAAGGCACCTCTAAAGGCCACCTAGCCCAACCCCCCTGCAGTGAGCAGGGACATCTTCAACTAGATCAGGTTGCTCAGAGCCTCATCCAGCCTGGCCTTGGATGTCTCCAGGGATGGGGCCTCCATCACTTCTCTGGGCAGAGGAGAGTGTAATCCTCTCCAGGAGCA
>VYZM01018832.1:107761-122814 GCA_013398915.1 Dromas ardeola | reverse complement strand
GCTCACTCCCTGGACGCCAGCGGCGGTACCCCAGCCGATGTGCTGAACAGCAGCTACTGATCTCTCAGGCCCCCAGCTGCTCCCGTTCTGCGCCCGTTTGTGCTGTCTTTTCTCTAAGCCCTACTGCAGCGTTCGACGAGCACAGAGGGGTGCTGGCTGTCGTCCCCGTGCCTGTAACTCTGCCCTGCCTCCATGACACCTGTGTCTCTCTGCTCTTCTCTTTCTTTCCCGTTCTTTTTTATTGTCAGGCTTTTTTTTGCAGCTCTTCCCTCGGAGCTCTAGACTGGCCTTTGCTGGGGAATTCCGTATCAACTATAACCTGGTGAGGTGGACAGGCTGGACACAGGTCTTGGGTAAGCGTCCTCCACTACCATACCGGGACTGCATCTCGTTCTGTAGCTTCTGGCAGGTTGTTGAACCGTAAGAAAGCCTTTCTCTTTTGAAAAATGGGGTAAGGAATCCTCTTGAATGCTCTCTGAAATGCCAAACGTTAGCATGTTGACTTTGATCATCCCTGCGCGTGAATGCCCTGGAACACCTACACCCAGTGTGTAAGTTTTCCCCCCTACGGAAGGTCAGCTGCATCTTCCTCGTGCCACCAGAGAGCACAGCGGAAAAAGTAGGGTTGGATCTAGTCCACCTTCCTTTCAAAGAGCAGGGTGAGTTATACCTAATCCAAGAAATGACACTGGGTTTGAGAAAGAAGAAGAAATTGTAATTTCTTGAGCCGTCTGCAGGGAAGACATGACATGGGGGCAGCGAGGCCAAAACCCTCTGGAGGTCTGTTGGACACATGGGGACTGAGGGGCCCGACCACAGGCACCTCCCTGCTGCTGCCATCGCCTTAGGGGAAGGCGGAGGGGGAAGCCGGGAGGGCTTTACCTGCCTGTGAAGGTGGTGAGCTCACCCCGGCTTACGGGGGGCAGCAGGGCCGCGGCTCCCGAGGAGCTTAGCAAGGATGAAACACCCTGCGGAGGTCAAGCTGAGAAGCCAGGGCTTGTCCCCGGGGTCATGGCATCGCTCACGTGCTTCAGAGCAGCCAGGAGCGGGACCAAGGGGGACCCTTTCACCAGGTTTGGAAGTTTCTGTCTACACATTCTGCTGCTCAAAGTGAGCAATCGCTGCCCGTGACCTGCAGGCAGCTGCGAGCGTGCAGGGCCGTGGCACATCCTCAGGGCCTTGCCCTCTCAAGGGCTCGGCTGCCGGATCCACTCCGGCCTCAAAACACGACCGGATGTGCCCTGCAGGTTTATCTGGTATCTCAGAGTCTTTTTGGGAACGGTGATACGCTGAAGGCTGCCCATGCTCCAGCGGAGTCCTCATGCCTAATGTCTCCGATCAGTGCGCTCTGAGCTGCCCCAAGTGGAGCAATAAATAACCCGAATCTCAGGGATTTAGGTGGAAATCAGGGCACCTGACTGGGGGCCTATATATACAGTTTTTAGCCTGGCTCATTAACCCATAAGCAGCCCAAGCATTCCGCGCATGGACAGAAGCGCAGAGCAAATCTGCAATCGCTTCTTCGGCTTAGAAGTTACGTCCTGCTTGTTTATGGGCCTGGGGGTCCTGGCACCCGGAGAGCCGCCACACCAGTGACTGCTGGCCCACCAGAACGAAGCCTTTCTAAATGGGAGGCTTTATAAACCCCTGATCAAATCAAGCAGCGTTAGTAATCCCAGCAGCGCGATTACTGGTCCCCAAGGAGGGGGACTTCGCAGTCACCACCTGAGCCATGTAGAAGTTGTTGCTGGGCTTCCAGGCTCACTTCACAGCTGGGATCCAGCCCCTGCCTCTGGGGCTGGGCTGATCCTCTTCTCCGGCTTACCTGTACGTGGCACCATTGAGCTCTGGATGAATTGCTTGCTGATCTATTACTGACCACGGAGCCGTTGTGACAAAGAATTCCTTATTCACGCAGTTTCGTAGGCTTTCTGGGATGCGCCCTGGAGTTGGTGATAGAGGTAAGTATGCGTCAGGCGAGTCCTAGCTTTATCACCCTCTAATAAGCTACAATTTTCCATTTCACTATATTTGTTAGTGTAAAGGATGGCGGGAAAAAAATCCCGTTTCCCTTGTTTCAGGAGAATGTTTTGGCTGTCCCAAGGTACAGGGTTGGAGCCCAGCTTCCTGCTTTCAGGACGGCTGTCCCCTCAAGCCCACTGCTTTCAAAGCAGGGCCTGGCCAGACGTGAAGCTATGCCTTCCACGTTAATGAGGGGGGCAATTTTTAGGACAAGAGAACCACCCGTTTGCTGGAGTATGATCACCAGCACCTTGGAGCAAGCTCAGTTACAGCAAGAGCTGGACACAGGTGGCTTCTCTGCTTTGGGGTTTGGTTTTGGCATGCAGTCGGCTGTGGTCTGCACCATTTTTTGGGTTAGCACCATTAAAAGGGGCAGCAATTACTGTTTCGCTGTCCTTTTCTTCCCCGTCACGGACACTAGTCTTTGCCATGCTGCACAAGTGCCCCATTGATTTAAAAAAAAACACCCAAAAGCCACAAAAAACTCCCCCTCCCAACCACAAACAGGCCCAAATGACAGAAAAGTAAAGTTTGGTTTCCTCAGCCCCTTTCCCCGGCTCCTGCTGGGACATGGGCAGGGTGAGGCCCCATCTCTGCCCCTCCTGGCTCACGTTCCAGGTGCACACGTGAGCTGACCCCGGCTTCGCCGCGGGGCCGGGTACCTGTGATCGCACGCCGTATTTCAGTAGCAGCAGCTTCTCTCATCTCTAGTGACGCCTGCTCGCTGTACCAAGCGGTGTGCGGGGTACAAATTAAATTAGGAGCATCTTTCAACGGGCCTTGAGCAAAACTGGGAGCAGGGAGGAAAAAAAAAAAAAAAGATTAATCAATGTTTAAAACGAGAATTAAATAAGTTATGAATGGCAAAAGGCCTGTTGCCTGCCCTCTGTGTGTGCAAGCCTCGGGTCCCAGCCCCTCGCCCGTGGCACCTGGGCTGGAAGGAGCCCAACAGCCTCCTGCCAGCCTGAAATGGCCACGGAAACAGTGGGGAGGCAGCACAGCTCCAGTGCAGGCCACAAACTGAAAATGCACCAAAAAAGAGCCAACAGGGCTGAAAAACCAACCCACTGGGAGGTTCTTCATAACGTACCTACTGGAATAAACGCCTGGGGGTGTCTCTGCAGCAGCGTGGGGACGTGGGGACAGGCTGCGGGTCACCCAGCACAAGGTGGGAGAGGGTGGACATGGGGGCTCCCCCTTTGTAGGAGCACACTTTCTCTTTTTTTTTTTTTTTTTAAATTGTTTCTGAAAATACAAGCAATCTACTAGTACCGCCCCAATCTGCGGTGAGAGGAGCTACACTGCCACTCATAACCGACCCCTTCCCAGGTAGCAGCAGCAGCCTGCGGGCAACACAGTCAACTTCATCTCATGGACTACTAAGCAATTTTATTTTTTTTTCTTTTTTAAAATGCAAGCCAATTGCTTGTTCTAAGCTGCCAGTGTCCCTTTGAACACCTGTAACCCCGGCACCAGCCCACACCCGATGGATGCTGCAAGGTGCCAGGCCTTTTCTCGAACCCGCAGGACCGTCCCCGGTGCCAGCACTGTGTGACAAGGCGTGTGGGTGTTGTGTACCCCCTGGCCACACGGCTATGGATGGCAACCCAAGAAAAAGTCAGGACTTTACCTAAATGGTTCAGACTCGTGCACGTCAAGCGCAGCCCCTCGTATCCGTCCCTCCTTCAGGGCTTGAGTTAAGGCCTTCTCGTCCACCAGCCCCCCGCGCGCCGTGTTCACCAGGAACGCTCCCTGCCTCATCTGCCCGGGGAGAGAGAGAGATGAGGGTGGGCTCGGTGCGGTGACCCGGTCCTACCCCTGCCCGGAGGCAGCAGTGGGTGCCCCGGGGGCCTCCGGCCGGGACTGCACCCCGCTTTTCATGGTGAGTGGCTGTGCTCCTGCCCCAGAGCACTCCCCATCCCGCTGCACGTGGGTTTTCTATGGAAAGCCCAGCTCTGGCCGGTATCGGCAAACAAAACCCGCTCCCGCCATCACTCCGCACCACAGGCACAGGGATGGCTCGCCTGGTAGCACGCCACCCCCCCAGTGAACACCATGAGGAGACACGAGCTGTTGGGTGCAACCAGCTATTTCAGAGGTAGCCCGTCGGCGCTAAGGCACGGGCTCACTGTGCCCATGACGGCAGAGGGACCCACGGCCAGCACCCACACGCGGGGTTTGCCCACTGAAGAGCAGAGCACGCTCCTCGGTTGTGTGCATGAGGCAAATTACCTGCTTAATCGTGAAGTCATTGATAAGGTGATGGTTATGTTCGTTAAGGTTACAGTGCAACGAGACACAGTCGCTCTGATAGAGCAGGTCCTGGAGCGTGTAGACCCGCTGGACTCCCAGGGACCTCTCTATGCCGTCCTGCAGGTACGGGTCATAAAATATCACGTTGAAGCCGAAGGCCTTGGCTCGGACCGCGACCGCCTGCGCAGTGCGACCTGCGTGTGAAGGAAAGAGGGGTTAATTTAACTGATTCCCACCACCCTGACTCCATGCAGCCAAGCTGCCCCATAGCCTGACCCCACGGTGTGGCCCAGGGACTGCTGAGGGTAGTCCCCTGGACCTCCTGGGCTCCCAGCACAGCCCCTGAGGGGACACTGGCCAGAGGGCAAACACAGGCCACCTTGCATGGGAAGGACAGTGCTTGACTCGAGCAAATGTGAGATGCTTGTTTTAAAATTTTAAAGAAAACCAATCAAAACGAGTAGGCCATTAGGCACCTGCCAGCTCAGGGCCACGCGCACACATGGCACCATCCATGGCCATGCCGGTCTGTCAGGGAAGGCCCAACGTCCGGCTCAGCCCCGCCAACGTGCAGCTCTGGACACCACAAAGAAACAATCGTCTGTGGTGCTGTGTCTACCAAGAAAAGCTGAAAAAGGAAATAAAAAAGCACCACCTTTTTTAGGTCACTTGTTTGCGATAGGTTTTTCAGCCTCTCGCTGAACGGCTGGTTAATTAGGCATGATGAAGACAACTGCCGTGGCTTGGAAGCAAAGAGCTAGTATGGCCGCTGTGCTGGGGAGGGATGTCGGTGGCATCACTGGAGACCCCCCCTGCCCATCCCCACCACGAGGGCTGCACAGGCTCCATATGCCAACCCTCAATTATTTATTTATCTGCTAATTTTTCCAGCTAGCAGCAGTGTGGCACCTCAGTTTGTCAGTGCAGAGCAACGTCCCCCCGTGCATGCACACACCTGACGCCGTCCTGGTGCCCTACAGATGGCACAGTTGACCAGGGGACATCAGCTGGGTACCCGCATGGATGTCCAGCTGCGAGCACACAGCCAGGAACGCGCTGCTGCCCTCACCCTGGCCCTGAGAGATGGACCTGGGCTAACTCGGGTCTCCTGCTGTAACCTCACCCCCCCTTGCCTCAGTCTCCCCATTTAAATACACTCATACACCAGCTTTTTGCACTAATCAGCCCAGGGCTTTGCAGGACAATCGTGTGAAGCAAGCGGGGAGAATGGCTGCTGCACCAAAAGCAAGTGGAAATGCTGCTGTGGCATTCGTGTCGGGTTCCTGGCTGGTGCTCCCTCACCGGCAGCCACCCTACGGCAGCCAGAACTGCTCCCTAAACCAGCACCTTGCCGTATCTCCTCCGCTCAGGTTTCTGCCACTTTGCATGTGTCTGGCCATGGAGTGCTGGATGGGTTTGTACTGCCCCGATGCACCTCTTGAACCATCTTATGATGGCTGGACTTTGCTCCCAAGAAGTATAGGCAAGAGGGCCATCAGCAGAGGTGATGCTGCCTCCGATGCTGAAACTCTCTATTGCCACGGGTGACCTGAAGAAAAACTCCGTTTTACGCAGCCCTGCCACCACACAGGGCAGAAGGACTCAGAAAGAGCCGGGTTGGTGTAGCTGTGGCTCAGGGATGGGACATTTTCGGGAGAAGACAGCAGCACTACCAGGTGTGGTCCCTCCTGGGGCACTGCCAGGTTTCAGCAGCACTCCTCCATGGACTCGGCTAAGGTTCAGAAAATTTAGCTCCTTCCCCAAAAAATCAGCGTAAGATGCTCTCCCTACTTCACACCCATCCACTGTGGTGGTTCTGGTTTTGAAAATGCTCACTTTGGGTCCTTCTCGGGCAGTGAAGTGCTGCCAAGTCTCCTCAAAGGCTGAGCCCTGGGCCAGCAGCGCTCCCCCCGCTGTTGCCCCTCACCAACGTACCGAAGCCGATGAGGCCGAGCGTCTCCCCCCGGATGCGGGCGGCGCCAGAGGCCACCTCCCGGATCTGCTCCACGCTCTGCACCCGCGTGCCCTCCCGCAGCGCCTGGTAGAGCCACGTGTTTCGTCGGTAGAGGTTGAGGACGTGGCAGACGGTGGAGTCGGCCGTCTCCTCCACGGCAGCCGAGGGGATGTTGCAGACGGCGATCCCTGCAGAGGCAACACCACAAAGCACAACGGTGGCTCAGCAAAGCAGAGGGGCTCCTGGCCCTTCGCCCTCGCATCTCCCAACCAGCCCAGCATTTTTTTAAGCGTTTGGAGTAATGTTTTCCAAGGACGTGCATGGTTTAGGTACAGCAGCCTGAAATCTCTGCAAAAACCGCAATGACCAGTAATGCTCCGGGGGTCCCTTATGCCCCAGCGTCTCTCCGGAGTAAGGACAAGTGCAGATTTCAAGTGCGATAGCTACACAGGAGTAACTCCAGAAGCAAAGGTTTGTTTTGCAATAGAAAGGCTTATTCTCGTTTAGTTCAATCTACCTTCAAAGCGACTTAAATCGTGCTGGCAGAAGTCACTCCTTTTCCACAATGAGACTGTTCAACCATTAAATCATTTAGGGACCAACAATTTGGTGCGCTGGAGCAGGATGGCGCACCAGGGTGGTGTGGCAGGGCCAGCTTCTCCTTCCACCAAGTGCCAACACGATCGACTCCAAACACCCCTTGGGCCTCCACCCGCCACAAACTGCACAAGGAACCCATCGATCCTGCCACAAAATTTGGAGGTTTTCCCAAAATTTGGGAAGGGCAGGGGGCACGGCTGTGTTGGAGCAGCTCTTCTACCCCAGCCCCACCGCTGCTGCACACCCCTGCCTGCCCCGGCACGGGGTCTCCATAACAGACCTTTTGCTCCTTTGCCACAAAAGGTTCATCTTAAACCGCCGTGTCCCCAGTTGGAGCTGCAAGTATTGAGTTCATGGAAAAAGCCTCCCCATCCATTGCCCCATCCAGGCTCTGGCTCAGTAACGCGTGTCAGGGTGTGCTTCATTTCACGTCTGTTCAGCAGAGCAGTTAAGCACATGCTTACATCCCACCGGATTCAATGTGATTTAAACACACGTTTAAAGATGGACGCGTATTTAAGTTCTTTACTGGACTGGGGCCTTTCAGTAGAAACCATGAAAAAGTAGGAGATAAAGAGAGAATAAGATATCCAGAAAATCCCCTTCCACTGTAAAGGGCACTGATTTGGTTCAAAATTGAAAAATCTGTTTCCCATCTCCCTGCTCCCAGGGACCTGTTTGTCTGTTTTTAAAACTGTTTTCCACCCTGTGGCTGTCTGGAAGACCTTCAGAAACCAGGGAAAAACTGACTGACCCTACAGGGAGAAAAAACCCACCACCAACCGACCCCTGAAAACACTGTCCACCGCCTCTCCCTTTCAGGTGACAGGCACACGATGCTCTGGTCCCCGTGAACTCCTAAAGCTGATGCTGTCTCATTTGACATTCCCCATCTCTTCCACAGAAGGAACTTTTCATTTACCTCGGGAATGTGGGTGCAGCCCAGAAACCACGCTGACTGCCTGCCCAAGCCCCTCATGAAGGGGAAGGGAGGGATTCCCAAAAAACCCACACGTTTAAGTATCAGGCAACTGCTCCTGCCCATTTGTAGGCAGAGGCTGTGGTTGCCCATGGGCGAAGAGACAAGGAGGAGGAGGAGGAGGGTCCCCATCACCAACCCTGCTTGTCCCTTTTCTGATGGACCCCTTGCTTATACGAGCTTCTTATGCTGTTTTTTACTCTTGTGCCAGCAGGAGCTGCCGGCACCGGGGGTTAAATACCCACGGCGGATGGTACAACATCAGCATCTTGTTCCGGGGGTGTCTTCTAGTGGGTCAAAACTGGTCCCACCAGCCTGGCCAGCAAGGTGCAGGCGGCTGCTAGTGTGTGGCCAGGCACCGTGTTCAGACACTGGTCATTTATTGACTGCAGAGTTTAAAAACTACCTTATGGAAAGCAGTACCAATTAAACTTTACGCTACATTTGTGGGTAGTCATTACATTTTCTACTCGAAACCACATCATTTGGCCACCCAATTTGCCAAGTATAAAAAGAGGGATTATACTGCAGTATCCCATTACTTTATTCGTTATATTTTCCCTTTCTTGATGCTCAAAGCCTCAGAACATTGTTATAATGGATAATAACAATAAGAGTTAAAAACATGAAGAAACCATTACATTGAGAAGACACTGTTCTCCTCTCGAAAAAATGTAATTCACTATACTGAGAATTGCTTTTTTAGGAATGACTATTTGAAACTCTCTTATCGCAATTATCCTTGTAAAATGGCTCACGTGAAAAGGCTGTTATTCTTCACTTCCCCAGAGATAACCTTTAATACAACATATCCTAAACACTATTGTAGGACTGCTTGATAGACTGAATCTTGGGATCAGATGATCAAAACCGGTTGTAATTCAGCTGTGAAAATCACGGATACAATAAAGCTCTCCCAGTAAGGTCAGGGGTGTGCAGATTGCCAAGGGTCTCTGTGACCATCCAAACCAGTATGGAAATCGAGTGGCCCCAGCACCATCTGACAGCCATGCAACGCAGCCTGCACGCACACCCAGAACCCCGGTGTGCAGAAAAATCCCACGGCTGGACACAGGGGCTTATTTCTGAAAATGTGGCCCTCCGTATTCTGGCAGCCCGTGTAACATGGCCCCCCCCAGTAAATCTCTTTTTCCAGTTCCTGAGGCTCCTTTGATGAGATGGCAAAGGAGGCAGCAACGACCCAACGCACAATTCCTGCTCTACCGCCTGACACATCGCCTGCCTCCGAAGGATGAAATCCTCCAATTTTTCTAAAGCTAGATCAACTCTCCTGTGCCAGAAAGAGGACAGCCATACACATATCCGTCAGTACAAGGTGGTACCTGGAACTGGGGACAGTGCGGGAATGAGGGACTCAGATCAGGTAGGTTTAACATAGCCTAAAAGCTGCCTTCTAAAACTGCACCATTTAGCTTCCTTCATGGTCAGGTTTTCTTGTCATAAGACTCTCTACATGCAAAACCTGTAAACTGTACCTGTAATTTTAGGGGCTGAATCAACCTCCCCCTTTGGGGAGGCAACTCCACTTTGCCAGCACGCTCCCATGGGAAGCAGCAGGTACTTGTGCTGGTTTAAAGACCCAGTGGGAGGGAACTGGGGCGCAGAGCTGAAACCTACCAAGCTCCCCCGCGGCTTTGATGTCAATGTTGTCGTAGCCACTGCCTATTCGAACAATGACCCGTAAGGCCTTGAACTTCTCTAGATCTTCTCGAGTCAGCGTGATGGTGTGGTACATCATCGCCCCAACAGCTTCATTTAATACCTGGAAGAGAACAGAGATGTCAGAAGCCACCAGGACTCCTGGAGGGGATGTCAGCACCTCCTGAATCGGGAATATTATACAGTAAATTTCTACCACCGTCTGACTCGGGCACGGTGCAAGTTGACACTTCCAGATGTCATCAAAACCATCAGGGGGGTGACCCACCAACACTGAGGCCGTTCCCTTTGGGAACAGACTGCATATCTGCAAATTATGATGTTACGTCTGGAGAGAGAAGGCAGAGGAAAACTGACCCAGTCGCTCACCCGGACCCTTTTCCAGGTGGTTATCTGCTAATCCCCCTGCTTCCAACCGGCAGTAAATTCTGCTTTTAAAAAGGAATTAGGTTTTACAGCAGTGTCTATTGTTTTTGAACACAACTGTGTGTCACTCATAACTTCTCGACCTTCTTTTGTATGCTGGAAGTGCAAATACCTCTCACAGTGTTCACATTAACCTTTCCTGTCTGTTTTCAAGAGTACCTAAAAAGATTTGTGTGAAGCTGTACAGTCGCTCTGTCCCCTCCAATGGAGATTCAAACCTTCGCCGGTGCTCACCTTAAGCTACCTTGGTGCTCTGGAAACCCAAGACCTATGCAAATTCTCCAAGACTGGTTCATCTATCACCTATCAATATCTTGTAAAAATCTCCATCTTCCTTCCCCTGCGCGTAATATTTCAAGCACTGCAAAGATCAGCACTGATGCTATTTGTAGTTCGCTTTCCCAGATCTTGGAATTGATTTCTGATCCCTTCAGACCTCATTTGAGTTATCTAAATGTGCACAAAGAATAATTTTAAAACAAGTATTTAAAAGTAGTTGAGCTTCCAAGCAGAAATACCCATCCCCACTGCCCGGCTCTGCCTGCATGCTGCCCAAACCTCACCCGCTCACTGCTGGGGAGAAATGAGCCGGCACCTGAGGTGCCCCAGCAGCTGCAGCGCGGGATGGTGTTAGCAACGCCAGAGCAACTGCCCCGCACCCCAAGGAGGTGCAGAGTCCTGTTACTGCCGCACCCAGCCAGCGGACTTCAAAAAAAAAAAAAGAGAAATGTTAATAATCTTGATGTACAAAATCTGATGCTAAGAGATAAGGTGACTTTTTTTTTTTCCCCAAAAGAACATCTGGCTTCTAAAACTGCCTCACTGAATTTTAATCTGCAGCGACTTCTGTTGATGTTATCTGCTGATCGACTCAAAGCGCAGCTCTGAACACTTTTTTTGCTCAAGATGAAGGGGCAGAGGAAGGGCAGAGCACAGCGGCCCCCAGCCCGGCCCGCCCGCGCCCCCGCAGCTCACGTTACCTTCTCGTGAATCTCCTGAGTTGATTGTGCGTCACAGAATGCAACCGTCG
The DNA here is from genome assembly GCA_013398915.1 of Dromas ardeola. Classification (NCBI taxonomy): domain Eukaryota; kingdom Metazoa; phylum Chordata; class Aves; order Charadriiformes; family Dromadidae; genus Dromas; species Dromas ardeola. The sequence continues at coordinate 111,870 of VYZM01018832.1, read as the reverse complement.
CTAAGTCCTTCAAAATGGGCATCTCCACCGTACAGTCCCTCCCGTCCAGCAGCGCCACCAGGGGCCGGGGGTGCATGGGGCCGTTCATGATTTGAGGGCGAATACCTGCAAGCAGAAGGAGAGCGGCTTTTACACCGGTGGCAGAGGGAAGGTCCCCCCAGCAGCACTGGTACCTGCACGTGGTTCCTGTGTCGGGTGAGAGGCAGCGGCACGTGGTTTTAGCTTGTACAACAAATTTTGGGGGATGATGCCAAAGCAATGCCAAGTTTCGCCTAAGGTCCGGTTTTCTCTCTGGGAGTATGGCTGCCGCTTTGCCCCGTCTGGAGAGAAAACCCAGCGAGGCTTGCTCCCAGGACAGGGATGGACAACCCTGTTTCATCCACCTGTGACTTTCCAGGGGTGTATCTCCGCTGTGCCGATCCTCACCGACACAGGCCCCGTTTCAAGCAAACCACCTAAGCCAGAGCTGCCGGCCTCTGCAAGCGTTTTATTTAGCATCTTAAGAGTGAAACCCAAGCCAACAGGAATTTTTTCCCTGCCGGCAGGAGGGCCGGGATTTCATTCCGCAGACGTACGCTGGCACTTGGTCTGTTTTTTTAAGGAACGACTTTACCATTTTGACCAGCTCAGAAAGACAAATCTGAATGGACATCCACCAAAAAAAAAAAGGATTGGTTTTAAACTAAAAGAGGGGAGATTTAGACTAGATAGAAGGAAGAAATTTTTTACACTGAGGGTGGTGAAACGCTGGCCCAGGTTGCCCAGAGAGGTGGTCGATGGCCCATCCCTGGAAACATTCAAGTTCAGGTTGGACGGGGCTCAGCAACCTGATGTAGGTGAAGATGTCCCGCTCATGGCAGGGGGTTGGAGAGATGGGCTTTAAAGGTCCCTTCCAACCCAAACCATCCTATGATTCTACGAAAAGCACAGAAAAGAGCAGGACACCGAAGACCTCTTCAGCATCCCGGCACATACTGTTATGTTACCGATTACCAAAAGGCTTCAAGGTGGGCATGGCAAAGCTCAGCTTACTTTGTAAAACCAAACCCGGCCTATCCCCGCATCCCGCGGCATGCTCTGGGATGTGAGACTGTAGTCGGCATGAAGGACCAGCATATATGGGATGAAACGGCTGCAGAACCTGCTCCGCCCTGGCAGCGAGTGCCCCTGTGCCAGCGCAGGACACCACTCTTCCCACGCTAACACGCACCTCGCCATGGGCTGCTCCCTTGAAAATAAGCATATTCAAGGATCTGTTCAGTTGTGCTGCTTTTTTCTCATTTCACAACATGTTCTCCAGGCGGAGGTGAGGAAAGGAATCATCACTACCAAGGGCCACAGAAGCCCAATTTTTATATCCTATTTATTGCTCTGCTGGCAAGTCACTTAGAAACTTCTATGCCTCCCTTTACCACTCAGTAAGGGCATTTATTACATTAGGATTGTACAAAATATCTCAGCTATCTTTTTTGACAGTTTCTGGGAAAAGCGTCGGTGGGGGAAGCGGCTGTTCTGGGCACAAAGTGGTGTTTTATTTCTGGTGCCGCACCATGAGGTGGCCAGGCCTGGAGGGTTTGGGTGTGAACCTTCAAACCTCCTCACAAGCAGCCTCAGAGAAGCCCCTCTCCTTACCCAAACCCCCTTTCTGCACAAGAACCTTCCAGGGCTACCAGCCAACATCTGTATGACCTTTAAGGACAGCGGCTGTGCAATCCTTTTATTGCGGGGCTAACGGACGCGGTAAATGCCGTCACTACTTCTGGATCAGAGCATTTTCCCCTGCCGCTTTACATCACAGCTATCGCTACTTCCTCGCAGTAAAATCGCTGATGCTGGTGGGCGGGACAACCACGGGGCTTGGCTGAGGGAACTGTGGAGTTGGTTTTGGTTATTTTGAGGGGTCAAACATTTCATATGAAGTATTCCAGAACAAGTGCTACTGTCTCTGGCGCCGTTTGAGTAAGTCGGACTAAAGTCGAGAGCGGGAGGCTGGCCCTCGCGCGCAGGGCTGGGTACCGCTCCAGCCCTCTGGACTGCGGTCAATGCCAGGAATAGTGTCACTGCAGCCCCATGCGCCAGAAAAGTCACAATGAGGGAAAGAAACTTAATGAGAAGAGCAACGCACTGATGTTTTTTTTACTTAAGGGAAAATTAAATGTGTTTTTTTGTCCAGATTGCTGTCGGGTAAAGTATTAGCAAGATCTCCACCAGCTGATGCACGTGTGACAGACGTGGGCACTACGGGCCAAAGCGATGCCTCCCAGACTGTGCCAGCACCAAGAGCATCGCCTCGGGGAGGGATCTACACTGCTACGTATGAAACACGGGATAGTACGTAGTTTACATTTATTTTGCATGGGAAAAATTAACCCCATGGAAACCATCAGGTTTAATGGAGGGGGTTTAATGGCTCTCCGTTCCTGTTTTATCGAATCTGCTTTAAGAAATGAAGAACCAACCAACCCAGCAGACCTGACTGAAGATTTTCAGCATTACACGTGAACAGTTTTGGAACAGGTCCTTCTCTCCATCTTTCCTACCGAGATCGCCATTAGCACATACTGGAAGTAATACATTACGTTTGCATGCATTTCATCCAGATGGAAGTGCAACTGTGTCAGTAGGCAGGGTGGAGTGCCGAGACGATTTGGATAACTGAAAGGAGCTTGCCGTAAGCAGATAAGCAAGAATAAAAACATGTACAAATCTCAGAGCGCTTACACAATCCTTATGTGAAGCGCTATACCGCAGCTAGATTATTTTCTCAGGTTAATAAGCGAGTGAATTATAACACTGACTTAAATGCTTACTAATGGGTATGATCTCCAAGGCTTAGAGCATCACCTATCAGCCTCACACCGCAACTGTGAATAAAAAGGAATGGGATGCAGGGGCAAGGTGGCCATGGTGGTCCCGGCCCTGGTGGCCACCGGCACCATGCCCATGCCACACAGCTGTATGCCTCTGTCTGGGCAAGCTGATCTTGGAGCTCGGTGCCCACCGGGGACCGGGACCATCCTCAGGCAGGGTGGTGGGCACACGGAGGCTGGTGGTGGCTTCCTGCGAGCATGGCACATGGAAGACGAAACCACGGGTCATATGAAACTTTGACATTTAATCCGAGCCCCAAAGTAACGGTTTTATTATGCTGCCATTACATAAGCTTCTTTGAAAGTCAAACGAAACGCAGCTTTTTATTTTTTTTTTTTTTAAATGGCATCTGTGTCTTTGCTCGGGATTAGGGATGTAATTGTGCATGATGACACAGGCTTCTTAGGCATGTCACCCTCGCCCGCACACAAAAGTGCAGTCGCCGAGGATGAATGCTGGCTGGAAACCGCGAGGTAGTCAGAGGAATGTCTCTCATTTCTCCTACTTCAATGAGGGAATTTACTTCAGCCTGACAAGGAAAGTTTTGAAGCAAATCAATACGAGATGAAGTGCATAATGTATGGAAATTACATTTTAATAAAAACCACTGGCAGGTTTGCAGCTTAAACGGCGGTATATTTTCCTCACTTGCCTCTCCACCACCCTGCCTCTATTCTTCACCATCCTGGTTCCTACCTCCTGCACAAAAACATTCAAACCTAAACACTTGGGCTGACAAAACCAAGCTAAACTCAGTACGATATTCTTTTTACCCAAGCTCATACAGCCCGTTTGTTCTGCCTGCGACTGCTTCATTAAGAACGAGGTATGCCACGGATCAGAAAGTAATTAAACAGCCAGACACTCCCCCCGCCCCCCCCAGCCTAAATTCTGATAAAACATCGCAGCCATTAACCCTTTCGCTCTGCCACGCGTTGCAAAACCACCGGGCTCACTCCAGCGAGGGCGACGATGCTGTGGAAACCAAGCCCACGGCTGCCCGGCGTGGACAGGAGCCAGGGGACCAGTTGTCCTTGGGGCTGGGGTGGGAGCAGCTCTCCCTCCCACCAGCCTCACAAATTTGGGGGCTCCCCCGCCATCTGAAGCTGATTTTGCCGATAAAGCCCCAGCCGTTCCTGCAAAGTTGCGGCAAATATTGTTCGAGCTGCATTTTTTTTTTTTTTTAGGCGTTTTTCCGCTGCCCGCGGACCCTCGCCAGCATTGCAGGGAGAGCTTGG
>VYZM01018832.1:50846-107752 GCA_013398915.1 Dromas ardeola | reverse complement strand
AGGGAGAGCTTGGTAAGGGAGAAGGAGAGGAGGAAGGGTTTATGGAAAAAAAATAGGAAAAAAAAAAAAAAGAAGAAAGGTTTTGCAGTCACAGTGAGAACTCAAACTCCACCCCGGCTCACAGGCAGCGCCGCTTGTTGCACGCAGCCCCGCGAATAAAGTGCTTTTGTTTCATTTTTAATACACAAAGCCTGCTTGTCCTCTCCTGCCGCTCCTCCCCTTTGCCACCCACTTGTATCCGATCCCAATGGCACCCCTGCCAAGAGAATTAGGGAGTGCTCCCTGCTAAATGGCAGCCTTTGTGTGACCGCAAGACGGCTGGTACTATCTCACCGAAACAAAAGCAGAAGCCATTTGCCTAATTCTTATTAATCTCAGTTGCCTACGCCGCACAGCATTAAAAAAAAAAAAAAAGGGAAGAAAAAAGCTTTAAACGTTCACTTGCAGTATATAAAAGTGCATCAAGAAGCGATTCTGACACTCGCCTGAATTACCCGTTCACAACAAAGTAGCTACAGTTTTACAGTCAACTACACACTTTATTAAACAAACAGAAAAGAAACAGGAAATTTCCCCTTGCCTGGAAAATGTTGCCTCCACATTCTTCTTCTTATTAAAAACCACACATGGCAGTGGAGGAGGAGGGAGGGAGGAGGAGGGGGGGGAACCCACACACGATAAAATACTACCACTTTTCAGTGCGTTGCCTCTCCTTTCGTCTACGAGGGGGTATCTTCAAACAAGCAATCCCGCGGCCCACAGCTGCAACATCTCAAGACAAATGTCTCTTTGAACACGGAGGGAAAAGAAAAGGCTTTTGTCCTGAGCCACAGAAGAATAGTCTGAAATTGCGAGAGGAGTTACAGTCACCTCTGCGCGGCTCCCAACTCTTCCGAGCACTCCCTCCAGACTTTGCCGAAGCTTTTAACTAATCGTAGTTCTTTCCCAGCCCTTGAATAAAATCATGTGAGTGCCAGCCAAAAAATCTTATGCTATGCACACTAAAGGGTTTGTATATGTCACAGTTGCTTTTTCCCCCTTCCACTCCCCTCCTCCTATTGACTTGCACATACGGCGGCTTTTTTCGAGTTGTCTCAAATGGATTTAATCTGTGCCATGCTGCGTTTTATGTTTGTTTGGGTTTTTTTTTTTTTATGTGTGTGGGGTTTTTTTTTAAACTTAAAAATGAAACATGCCTTTCCATGCGGAGCACACTGAAGGAGGCTCCAGAAACGGGCAGACAGGCTTTAGCACCCCGAAAACAACCACAAAGCACGGGGCGAAAGCAAGGCTGCGCCTATCATCTCATCTAGCACCCAGAAATGAAGGGCCAAATTCCTTCTTGATGTGTAAATCAACTGGTTTTCAGCATCAGAAACGACACCCGCTTGCTGGCAGGATTCACGTCTTCTTGGAGACGCCCATCTCCTGGTCTTGCCCAGTTTGTCCCAAATAGGTAAAAGCAGCCTCGTATCATCGTCATCCCAATCCCACACTCCTGCAGAGCGCGGGGACGTGGCGAAGGAGGGCAATGCCCCCTCTCCAGAGCGTGCAGCGGCTCACGGCTCGGAGCAGTCGCTTCTTTCTCTTTGCAGTTGCCATCGTCATTGCCAGCTGCAGCAACAGCTTAGAGACAATCCTCATCCAAGAAATAAGGAAAAAAAATCTGCTTCTCACTCCCAATTTAGTACTGTTAGTGCTGCATCTTACTATTTGTCATTCCCTGGCGAAAGAGCGGTGCCAGTCAGTTAACAGAGGGATCTAGGTGGCCTTTGTGCAAACTACCTGGGAGCCATCAAACTGATTTTCAGCCATGGAAGCCAAAACGGAACCAGAGCATTGGCGGTGCACTCGCTGTACGGGCTACAATGCTTCATTCTCAATGGGAGAAATGAAGTACACGGGGAACCACCCAGAGCCCGTCCAAGGGAAACACCCAGGAGAAAGGAGCAGCACTTCATCAGCACACGCAGCCCTCCAACACACAAGGGTCCTGCTGACCCTGTCGGATGCTTCTGGATGCCCAGGAGAGTCCTGGAATGGGAGGATGGGGTCAGGCATAAGGAGAACAAAGGTTTATTACCCGAAGCTGGTACCAACTTGTAATACAAACATCAAAAGACGTGTCAGCCTCCCTAAAATCCAGTCTCTGAGCACAAGACAAGGGGATTTATGCACACATTCCTCTTAAACTTAACATTGCCATTGCTTGAGGGCTCCAAATCTTCCAGAGGTTTACTGTCCCAGCCATCTCCCCTGCTTTACAAGCCAGAAAGCTGGGGTCCCACAGCGCCTTTCCAAGGTGGCTCAGGGGTCCCCACTCCTCGAAGGCTCTGGGCCACCCTCTCCGCGGGCTGTAAACCAGAACTGATCCTGCTTCAGGGGTGCACGGAGGGGAAACCTCTGGGAAGCCACCTCTGTGGGTCACAGACAGCACATGGGGTGGTGGTTCCCAGCTGTAGCAGTGTCTCTCGCAAGCAGAAAGGCATAAGCGAGTTGCGAAGCTGCCATGGAACAAGAGCTGAAGGAAGGTTTCTGTGCATCCAGGGACAGTTTTGGAAAGCACTGCCGATGCTGCAGGACCACCCTCCTCTACCACAGCGTGCTCACAAGTGATGCTCTTTCTTTCACTTAACTTTTCCTGTTAATAAATGCTTCTCGTAATACATGCATAGGCAAAAATGAAATACTTTATCTCGCAGTCAGGGGAAAACAAGATATTTCCTTACTTCTAATTGTAAATACTCCGCAGGCACTTGGTACTGTGCAGACAGAAGCCACACAAATAGACAGTTTAGAAAGTGACATCTCTTTTTTATAAATAATCACGGTGTGTTCTTTTTTAAAGCAAAGCATCTTTGAGACTGACAGGATCCTACCGGGAAAAGACTGTGGAATCTTGTTTGGAGGAGACCTGGGTGTTTGAATCGATGTCTGTAATGCAGCTGGAGCTGACAGGCTCCACACTTGCAGCCCAGGCTGCCGCGGGGAGGTGGGACAACGGCAAAGCTGAGGTGACTTCCAGCCTTCTGGGAAAACCCACAGGTCCATGGCAGTCCCCTCTGGCGAGGGAAATCACACTTCAGAGAAACTCCCAAGCTCCAGAAAGACAGGCAAAGAGGCAGCAAGGCCCCCCCGTGAGGGGCAGGGTCCCTAATGGAAAGGAAAAACCTCGTACCTGCTGTCGGGAAGAGCCTGTGCGAATTCCTGACCTTTCCAGCACATTTCCTCCTGTCAGCACGTAAGAGCTGGCTTTTGTCCAGTTCCCTTTTCAGATAACTTTTCAGGGCTTCCTTTAAGAATGTATTTTTAAAAATTCATAGGAAATTCCCAGATAAAATGATATCCTTATTAGCTGATACAAACGCCATGATTACAATCCCCAGCTGAACTACAGAAGCAGACAGAAACCACAAATAAATGCTCAGTAAAAATACAGGGAGTATTTTTAGACATGGTGTATGTGTATACATGTCATTTTCTTACTCTTTATTGCAGGCACACACCAGAAACAGCTACACCTCTTCACCTCCTTTTGCTTACCCTCAATCAAAGCACTGAGATGCACGTAACCCACTGCGATGCCACGGGGATGCAGTCTTGGGGCAGGAAAGCCAAGCACAAGCTTTGCAAAACTCCGGAGCACCCTTCTTCTACGAAATAATCTCTGGACTGAACTAAATCTCATCCAGGAGCACTCTAGATACAGACGCAAGCATGTAAACTGGTGTAATACAATAAAAAAATAATGTAAGTTTGCAGTCTCTGTTGTGTACCTGCTGAAATCGTCGGTGTTTTGGTTATTCCCAGGCTGCCAGGTGGGCAAATCTGTGTCTACGAACGCCAACCTGTAACCTTCTGCCCCAGCTCACACATGGGTTAACAGGAGTGACTTCAAGAGGAGCTAAGCAACATCTTAGGGTGAAATTCCTACAGGCCACAGATGGCGACGGGAGACGGGGGGTGCCCGAGGGATGCGCTGGCCCCGAGGGTCGGCCGGGGACGCCGAGAAGCAGGAGTGTGGGGCAGGGGATGGACGGACGGGATGACGAGTCCAGGGGAGGCAGTGGGAGCTGCCAGGGCACGCGAGAGGGATGGCAGAGCAGATGGGAGAGGCCATATGGGGTGGTGAGGGATGCTACCAAGAAAGCTAAAAGAAGCACCTGGAAGAAAAAATGCTTGCTCAGAGGAGCTCTGCTTCTTGTAGTCATATTTTTTTTTTTTAGAGAGGGATGGGAAAAAAAGGGGAAAAACCCAGTTAGGGTTTGTGTTGTGCTTATGATTCAGACACCACGCGGACTCTCAAACCGTCCCATCGCCCAGGGCTGAGCTTTGCAGCTCCTGTTAAAAACAGTGTGGAGAAGGTAGCAACAAACCTAATAAATTCTCCTCGAACATACTCCATTACCAAGCCCAGTGCTAAAAACAAATAGTATTCATATCGCTTCGCGGATGGCTTTCTCGATATGATCCAGAAACCTGAGAAAATGCTTTCTCCCCAGAGCTGCCACTTCAGCTGCAGTACGTATCCTTTACGTTTCACACGTGTGACGTTCACCCCTGAGACGCACATCCCAGCCACATGGCATCACGCAGGAGGGACGACATCCCATGACCAGCTCCCCTTTGGATCCTTCCCTATCCTCTTCATCCCTTTATTTTTTCCCTTCTATCCAAACAAACTACAGCAGTGAAAACCAAATGAGCTGCTCCAGGAAATGGACAGCTTTCATTGTTTCCGTTTTTTTAAAAAAGAGAAAATAAATAAAGCCAAGGAGAACAACGCTGAGGCTTTACATGAGGGCACAGGGGAGAGCCGCTGATTTTAGCCATCTGGGTAGGAAGCTGCTCGGACTTCAAATCACCTCAAGGGATTCAGAGGCTGTAAAGACGTTCTGGAAGATGAGATAGAAAAATCAAGGCTGAAGATGAGCCTGCCGAGCGGCAGCGACAGCCCTGGCACGGGGACAGCCTGGAACGCTGCTGTCTGAGACCACCACAAGACCAGCAGCGGGGGCTGCCAACAACGCACCAGCGTCGTGGGGTGCAAACTCGGTTTTACTGCACAGACGGACAACTGACAGCCCTCTGGTTTAGGCTGGAAACTTCCCTCAAAAAAAAAAAAAAAAGGTAATGCATCAATGCAAGCACTTGGATTCAGATTTCGGGAAGCAAGAGGGGCTGAATCAGACTAACTGTCCGTGTGCCACTGGTACCTTCTAAACTCGTGTTTGTACATTAATTATGAGCAATTCTGAGTGGAAAATAAAGAAAATGCCACATTGTGACATACCTGTAGGAATTAAATTATTCTGGCGTTAACCACTAACACTAGTCCTTCCCATCATGCTAGACAAAAGTGCTATCAATCTTATAAGCAAGATATACATAAGGCTTTCCATACGCTGCTCTGCTTTGCTGCTGGCATTTCTGAGATGTGCTGAAGGTTTTCTGTAGATCCCAGAGGAGGGTCAGAATGATGTCGGAGGAGTTTCTGTGCTGGGGAAGACAGTGGCAGCCGCTCATTGTTGGTTTACAGCGTTCCCTGTACGGTGATGCTCCTACAGATGAGCAAGCTGGTGAGGCAGGACCACTTTGCTGGCGTAGGAGCCTGGGCAGCCTTTTGGAAAGTAAATTCTCCTCTCCATGTCCACCTGTAGCTGTTGTCAGCTCAAGGCATTCATTTGCAGCAAGAAAGGGGAACAACCCACTGAGTATCCAGCCCAGGCTTTACATAATGCTCTTTCCATGAAGGCAACATGGAAGCCCTCAGTGAGAGCCCAGCTTGACTTTAAGAGCCTTCTCAAAGAAACCTTCAGCCAAGCACAAAGTGCCAAAAAGGGCTGGCAGCTACCTCAGTTCCTCCTGCAAATGCCACAGATGGGCTGTGACCACCCAGGGAGCACCCGGAGCCCTGGCTTGGGGCGAGGGATGGTTTAAATCCTTTAAATCCAGCTGGACATCTCCAGGGTCTTCACTGAAAGTGATAAAAGGCACAAAACCTTCAAGCCAAGGGCAGCGAGCGATGCCGTCTGTGGAGACGCACACCAGCAGAAACAGAAGGGGGCGGGCTGTCCCTGGGTTGTCCCCGGGTTGTACCTGAGCCCCGTGCGCCCCACCACGCGTGCTCCCGGGGGCCCTTCCACAGCGCGAACGATGCTTGCTAGCTACTAACGGAAAAAAGATGGTGAGCTCACTCCAAAACCCACAGGTCTTGCCAAGGCCTCATCTCTTGTAAGACCTATTAAAATAGCTCCTGGGCACTTGCCAAGCACACAAGCCCAGCTGGAACCGTCTGTTCAGCGACCCTGTTGCAAGGTCATCCCTTCTGGAGACCGAAAACAGACACTGCTCGACGTACAAATGTGAAACATTTCTGCCGAGGGTGCTGGACGTTTGATAACTTTCTCGCTTCCTCTCGCTGCTCCCGGCCGTGTCCCTGCTCTTGCATCCCCACCCCTCTTCCATGGCGAAGATCAAACGAAGGAAACCTCGGTGTGGAGAGGAAGCCCAACCACCGCCACGTTTCCAGCTTTTCTGCAGCACGTTCACAGCCCGTACAGGGCTCCTGCTTTTGTCATCCTATTTTCTTGCTTCACTTCTTTTCCCTTTTTTTCCCCGTCCCAGTCAGTACCCAGAGCCTCCCGTGTTCTCCCATCGCTCTTTGAGGAATCTGAGACCAATGCTGCTTCGTGCAGAAAGGATGGCAAAATGGAAATATAGGAGCGAGAGAATAACCCTGGAAGGTCCTGGGAGGCGCTCAATGCCTGCAAATCCCACTCATTTCCCTAAGATAAACACCTTCACTTCCTTGCAGCACAGGATCATAACTAAGTGAGAAAAAAACCCTAAATACTAACATTTGAAAGCACTTAACTACTACCTACTTGCTATTAAAGTTGATTTACTTTTACAACTAATGCCTTGCAAGTACATCGCAGGATTTTATCACGGTTATACCGGAAAAAAAAAACAACAGGGCACACGTTGAATTCCTGTTGACATTTAAAGCAGGCCAGAACCATAAAAACACAGCAAACAAAACTTTGAGCTCGACAGTGACCCCCAAAACCCACCTGCTCCCCACGGGTCAGCAAACGAAATCTGCACCCCGCTACTTCTGCAGGCCCGAGCGTGGCCCCAACCCAGGCAGGAGGTCCCCCGAAGGCAGCGTGTCCATCCCCAAGCTCTCCAGCTTCTGCTCTCACCCAAGGAAGTCGTTGAGGCCACCAGGAAACCCACCACGACGGAGGACACCCTTCAAGCGCATACCTCAGCTCAGCACGTATTTCAGCGCATGCTGTCCTTAACAGAAACGCTTTCTCGCATTGGGCCGATAACCCCTCAAGGCGCATTATCAATTATCTGCCAGGCGAGAAGGCACACTGTCACGGGAGATAAGGATGATCGCACCACACAGCACAAGAAAGATGTACATGAGAATTGATTTTATCCTTTGGAGGAATAGTTTACGGAGGGTGGCTTTTTGCCTTGTGGGTCTTCCCAGCCATGGGGGGTGAGGAAGAGAAGCAGCTCATCTGGGAGCATCGTCCCCTGGACACCCCAGCCCAGCAGCTCTGCCTGGGCACGGCCCTGCGGGCAACGGTCGCGCTGGTGGAACAACCAGCTGGCTACAACCTTCCCCTTGGATTATACTTTCTGAATCTTACAGAACCCAAATATTTTCTGGGTTTTTTTTACTACATATTGGAAAATGCACCTAAAGCAGAATGTGCTGGTCATGACTGCATTAAGGAGACTGAGCTCTATATGCAATGTCCTAGGAAAAGTATTGAAAAGAAACTAACTCCTGCTTTGACCCATGTTCTCTAGTTAATACATGTTATTATTTTTAGTATTGTTGTAAAGCTGTCTCCCCAGATCCATCAGTAAAATGAAGAAGGATCACACACTGTGCTCGCAGCCACCTTCCCAGAAGAGCATGTTCTGTTGGCGAGTTCACGGGAATGGGGCTACGTGGGGTCCAGCAGCATCTCCCACCCTGACGTCTTCTTCCCAGTCACCTACAAGGCTGCTCACTCAGCTGGAAAAAAACCAACCCCTAACATAAAAAAAACCCAAGAAACCTCAATCTCTTTATCCAACTTCTCTGAAAAAAGATTTTAGAGATGCCACACAATACAGCCCTTTTTAGCTATTTGTGCCCTCAAGCCATGCATTAATACAGCTGAGACTAAGCTGGATTGAGGGAATTTTAAATTGGTATACTGGATGGTGTAGATGGCTATCAAAAAAAAAAAAAAAGAAAAAAGAAAAAACACTCCAAAAAGAAAAAAGGAAAAACTCAACATAAAACTGGATTTTAACCTTTCCCTGGAAATGTTATTAATAATAGCATCTTACCTCCTGTGACACAGGAAGTACACTGATTAATTACGATACACTGATTAGCAACAAACTCCCAAATCTTATATTACCATTTAATTATGTTTTTTTTTTATACTGAGGTAAAACAGTGGTGGTCAGGGCATAGAACTCTTTGTATTTTAAACTCACCCCTTTTAAACCTTCTGACTTTGCACCTTTGTAGAGCCTTATTAGCCGCTCACTAATAATTACTGTATGCTGAGAGCATCTTGAAGTTGCCAAAGGGCATTGTAAGTATCTCAGAGAGAAAGAAGAGTATGTCCATACACTTACGAAGACTTCTCAGGCACACAAAAGAACATGCTTTTCTGACTGCACGTAGAAATTTTGATTCCATGTATACAGATGTCGGGTTTCTACCAGTAAACGTCAAGCCAGAAAAAAAAGTCTTTTGTAATTCAGAGGTAGTAAATCTTTCTTAAAATGTCCAAATCAAATTAAACCAAATGAGATTTTTTTTTGTGAGTTGCTTTTAAATTCAGTTCTTTCGAATATCTGTTAAACCTTTTGAAAAGTAAATGAATTTTATTTTTAACGTCATGTGCAATTGCGAAGATCTGAAGAAAAGCATGTGGTCCCAAAAGCATGTGTGTTTTCCTAACTATACAAGTTGGTCTAATAAAAGATATTATCTCTCCCTGCAAACCTTGCCGAGCTTCGGTTTTCCTGCCTGAATAAAGATAACAGAAAAAGTTTAATGATTAACTTTCATGTTCTCTATTTTCCTCCTTTATCAGGCTTTTCCTGGCCGCTAGCATTCCTCCTTGCTGCAAAACACGGGCTGCAGGTCTGGGCGCTGCATGAACCCACCTGCCCCAGCCTCCACACACCTCTTCCTGATATATCACCACTTCCACAGCCTCTGAACCTGGCCGGAACAACCCAAAACTCTTCCAGAAAGATCTCAAATAACGTTGGAGATGTGATTTCTTTTGCTACGGTGGATGGAAGCTCCAAGTAAGGGCTGGGAGAGAAGCTGTGGTGCCTCCGGCCATCCCGCCTTGCCTCCCTGGTCCTCTCAAGGCTTTTGGAGGCTGAAGCAAACCCCTCCGGAGCTTTCCAGATGGGCTGTTCTTGGACCCTGGATGAGCAACACTGACTAGGAATGGGCGAGGACATACCTAACATTTTTTCTCATCCCTGACCCTAAAAACATTCTCCTCTGATTAGTGATAATCCACGGCCACACATTTCTGATCTTAATTTAAGACAGTGGACCAAGCAACGTCTACTGAACACCATCATGAACTTTGATACCAAAAGTACCTCTTCACCCTGAGACACCACATCTGTCAGCATGAGTGATGCTCACCCTGTCGAGGGTTTCCGTGTGGGTTTTTCCTGCATGCCCGGGGTGGGCTCCAGTCAAAGCTCGGTTAAACTCTCATCATTTTGCAAATCCTACCCTTGGTAGCCGCTTCATCCCCACCTCTCCCGCACCAGCCAGAGGGCACTCAGCCCAGTCAGATGGACGCAAACGTCTCCTGGTTTATGGAAACCACGTTCAATGTCCAAATATTGTACGGTTGCTTGAATAATAGAGCTTACAACCTCCCTAATTTATCATCAGTGTTTAAAATAGTATCAAAACCCCTCACAAGTAATGATGGATGAAAAATTTATCTTAACAAAGAGCTATTTAAACTATGATAATCCAGAAAAATCTTTGCTAATCGGCTGCATCTTTGAGCAAAAGAAATACACGCTCCCTGGATTTCATAATAAAACAAAAATGAACATTGGCAGAGCAAGCAAAATCATCTACAAATACAAATCAACCTTTTCTCCTTGTGAGCCAGAGTAGCCCAAGGGATAACGGCACAATCATGCTTCTGATGTATTTATACAGCACATTTCATCTTCAGTAATCTAGATAGCGCACTGGCAGATTCTTATCTTTCGATTCCAAGAACGCTGAGCTATTCCTGTGCTACAGCAGTTCAACACCCACCTCTCCCCTGGCCATGCAGGGCTCCATGGAGGTCTCTGGAGCACCACGGGTGCCTCCTTCCTACCCTCCCACCGCCTTGGGAAGGGGCCGTTGCACTGCAGCCCGGGCTTGTCCCGGCTCCAGGCTGTGTCCCAACACCCCCAAAGTTCACTACACTCATTTGGTCACAGTGTGGGGCACAAAGGACCTCACCAAAGCATGGGGCAGCCCTGCCCTTGCTTTCCCTGGCTTCTCTCAAGGGGGCAACCTCAGCAATGCAAGAAGAGCTAAAGGAGGGAGATCAGGATGCTGGAATAAAGCACTCCTGCACGGATCTGTATTTTCACTCTGTTTTTTGAGAGCTGACATTGTGGTCAATAATCTTCATATTTAAGGTGTCTTATTTTCTCATGCATGCAAAGGATAGCTGCACCGCAACTCCTGCGGCTGCTGGGGGGCATTTCCTACAGACATACTCTGTGCATTAAGTGACAAATAAAATCCAAAGCTGTAGAGAAACTGACTGCTCTTGAAACGACATTAAACTATAATGGGCTGAAAGTGTCTTCGTTTTTATGTCTCTTCACTATCACAGAGAAGAAAGTCAATGCTGATGTAGGTAAGCGCAGGCTATGGGTTTATCTAATAATGTATACTGAAGATAGTGAAAAATATTTCAAATTTGCCTACAGTTATAAAACTGTAAATCACACTGAACGACGCCACTGCAGTAAGCCGTTTTCTTCTAACGGTTTTCAGTATTTTATCAGTTCAATAAAACCCATCACCTATGAACCTAAAAGCTGTAGTTATATACCCTGTGGTTATTCTCAATTAATTGTTTTTTTTTAATTTTGAAGTTGTGCCGCAAACCCACCGGAAGAGCGAAGTACAGCAAAATGAACTAATGAGATTCAATTTCCTTCTCGGGAAGGAGGTAGGCAAGGGGGAAGAAAGGCAGACTCCTGCACTGAAGTTTCAGAAAGTTGACAAAGTTTCCTGCCTTGCAGTAGAAAGCACTTGGCAAAGATGGATGCTGATGCATCACACCCCTGCCTACAAATCTGTACACTTCATTACATCATACAGATTACAAAACGTATCAAATGAACCAAGTGGGCTAAGAAACGTCCCTGGGATCATGAAAAAGGAGGCTCCTGCCGCAACGACGATCTTATGTAGTGCCTGTGTCCTAGGGGATCCCAAAGCCTCTCGCACATTAGCTGTTACTGAGATGAAACCACCTCGCTGGCTGTAATCAAGAGGTACAGGCTACGTGGCAAAGGGGTGAAGTAAGACATGGTCCTCATCAAGAAACCCAGCTGAACAAGCATTTTACAGTCTCACACATAAATATGTCTGTGTTTTCATGGTTCGTTCCACAAATACCCAAGAGGTAAACTGTACAGTACACACTGTAATCTATTCCTCTAATTAATACCTTTGATAGTACAAGGAAAAACCCAGTATTGTGAAAAAATCTGTAACACATGGCCAGCTGACTTTTCTTAAGAGTACTTAAGAATACGGAGGTGGCTTCATAATTATGCCAAAACCCCATTCCATTTAGTGGCATTACTTTCAGCAAGAGTTTTCCCACACCTCTCCCTGGCTCTCAGCCCAACAAATGCGTCACCATCCCTGACCTGTTGTCCCCTCTCTGCAAGCAAACAAATTCTGTGCCCATTTGTTTCCCCGGTACCCTCTTCCGTCAGAAGGAAAAAGGTGATTCTTCTGCAGAAACTCCTCTCAACAGAGGGACCACCTAAAAGAAGATACACAGATCTCAGTCACAGGGTCTGGAAATGATTTTGTGAGTTTCCTAAAACAAGCTATTTTGTTGCTCCTCGGAAGAAGCAGACCTTGAGAGAGGTGCACTGAAGCAGATCCCTCTCAATGCCTTGTTCAAGGTCTAGCCAACTGACACTGATGGGTTTCAAGATTATTTGGTTTTGCTTTGTACGTAAGGCAAGGGTCACCATTCTTGAAGGACTCCTCTTCAAGCTCTCACTGGATGAGCATGATGGATCTTCTGTCCCAAACACACTCATGCTGCTGTACTCTCCAGCACCGCACTGCCGGAAGCGTTGGAGAGGGTGTTGCACAGACACCCACGATGAAACACATCTCAACCTCTTCTGCCTCCTTACTTCAGGCTGAGCTGGTGAACCACGTTTGTTGCCAGCATTAGGTACAGAGCGCGCACCAGGACTCCTCCCCGGCATATGCCTGGATTCAAGCGTTCAGCCGACTTGAGATTGCTTTGCTGTTTCTGCCCATCAGGCACATAAACAAAAAAATCAGTTGCTACTTCCTTGCGATTCACATGAGGAGTGCCCGGAGTCAATGGGTTCAGTGTGGGGATCATTCAAACCAGCTGCGGCCAGTGAAAAGAATCCATTCTTCATTCCTGTGACCAGGCTTGCTAGAAAGTAGGGAGCAAATGTTCCACCCAAAATAGTTTTGGTCTGAGCACAAGAGAAGCTATTGGCAACAACAACGTCGAAAGAAAGAATGTCTTCGCATCAGGCTCAGATGCCTTGCAAATGTATTTTGTATCCTCTACCCCAAATTGTATTTCTTTTCTGCCTCTAACAGACTACATACTTTAACTGGCTCTGGCAGATTGCTGAGTGTCTTTATTTTGGCTAGTAGAGAGCTCCCTTCCATATGGGACCTATCTAGGATGGAAAGCAGATCTACTGGGATGGAGAGCCCAATCCCAGCTGAGCACAGGGCCACCATGGTCCTCCACAGTGAAGCCAAGTCGTGCAGGAATCCTGGGAAAAGGCTACAAATGTGGCAGCTCCTCGGCTGCTCACCTTTCCCCAGAGCCATGCGGCCAGGCAGGGGTGAGGGTGCATTCCCCGGTGCTGGCCATGCAGTGCCGTCCCTACACGATGCGTATATGCTGGGTGTGCTCTCCTGCCCCAGCTTCCCGGTCCATCCCGGACTGATGGTGCAGAGCAGGCTCTGGGCAAATCCTCCTCCGTGTTGCATGCACCCACCACCGCCCCTCCGTGCACCCAGTTTTACCGCAAGGATGCTCTGACAATATTGCAACAAATGCTGCTTTTCTCAGAGAGCTGCAAACTGCCACAGCGACCAGCTGTGAATGGCGAGGGCTTCACGGTTTATTTTTAACCTGTAACGAATTTAAGAAGCAGAAGGTGCTGCTGTTGCTCAGGACGCAAAGGCAGAGTAGCAGACGTGAAGAGTTCCCTCTGGGTGAGCCACCAGGCCTGATGTAAGCATTTCCTCTGGGTTGACTGGCAAGAGCAATTAATCCCGACGCGGTGCATATGTTCCAAATTTTGTGTACTTCAGAAATGAAACGAGAAAAAAAGTTATTGTGCTTCGCTGTGGAGTATCAAAAGCACTGAACTGTGATGCATTAACATGGCATTGTCTTCAGGACTCTCGCCCAACTCAAGGCTGACAAGAGGAGCTGGCACACAGACATTAAGTGCACATATTCTTTCCTCACACACGCAGGTATTTTTGCACGGCACAATAACCCATACGAATGTGTCTCCATCCTCTTCATACAGTTATCAATGTGGCATAAAGTAAGGACAATGCCCGTTAACAAAAGATACAAGAGAGGATAACAACTAAGATAAAAAAGATTTGCATTTATAAATGTCACAATATAAAGGAAATTATAAACCCCTGCAAGCCGAGTTTCTAATTTGGTCTTAATCTCACTGAGCGTAGCTGCGCCAGCACTGGCTGCCTCTCCGTCTCCTTTCCAGTGGTCAGGACAAGCCCCTTCCCAAATCACAACAGCTGGCTGGAGCAACCCTCCACCTCCTCTTTCTCGCTACAACTTTCCCTTGGAGCATGATGACTTTTAAATCCTTTCAGGCACAAAGCCCAGTAAGCAGTAAAGCCCAGCACAAAGTGATATTTATTTCTCGTAACTCTTTTTTTTTTTTTCATAGAAGAATCCAATAGAAAAATAACCTCAACAGTATTTGTCATAGCCAGAGGTGGATTTGAAGCTCTGATGAAGTGAATGTGTTGCACACAGAGGTGCTTGGTGCCTGCTTCTTAACAGAGCTATAGGAAAAGCCTGCCCTAAGCCAAAGTTCCTATCTTCCTTCAGCTGTCGTAAAGAGTGACTTAAAATTCTGGGGGGGGAGCTGGAAACTTCGGTATGGACAAAGAACTAAAATGAACATCCACAATGGCTGCAGAGTGGTTTCCTTAATTAGAAAGTTGGCTGCGTTCATAAGGAGGAGGAAAACAACGCTACAGACAGCCAAGGCAAAGAGCAAGTAAAAACTGTCGCACATGCAGCTCTGGAGGAAACAGAAACCAGCTCTATCAGCCCCCCAGGTCCTCCAAAACCACTTGTAATTATTAGGCTGAAAATCAAGCGTGGTCCTGCTGCTGAATCAACAAGCTTGTAAATATGACTTGGCCTTAATTAATACATTTTGACAAGGCTCAAAATGCTCCCCAGGCGATTTAAGGCACTGTAAAAAATCAAGGAACTGACAGTTTTTGACCTCAAGATGTCAAATACAGAACTGCTGCCTAGTTTTGATGAGCTGTCACTCTATCCCCCGGACATCCCTAGTGAGGCTAAGCATTTCACGTCATGGGCTGCAACCACACAGCATGGTCCACAAGACTACTGGCACGTTCTGAGACCATCAGTTGACCCAGCTTCCATAGCATCTGAGAATCCCTGTCGATGTAGTGGCAGAGGTGGTCTTCTCAGCCCTCTGCCCTGCTCTGCCGCTTGGCGATGGGCAACGGGAGAGTGCGGAGGCATCCAGCGCTGAGTGACCAACTACACGGAAGCCTGAGAAACCCACACCTCACTGCTCACTTGCTGGCCAGGTTTGCCCGGCTGTCCTCGTGGAGACCCGGTGTGCTGTTGTAGGAGAACTAGAGAACTACGTGGTAAGCGGAAAACACTAACCATGAAGGCTGTGCGCACATTAAGTTCTCTAAGAAGAGACATTTCAGACTGTGCACATCTCCCAAGCCAGCACAGGGTATATCCCCACAGAGAGATGGGCAACGGTACAGAAAAGTGAAGAAAACTAAAGGTAGAGAAACCGCAGCTTTCCCCTGTGCTGATTGCACGGGGATCTGTCAATCCAACCAGCACCTGACACCTGGGATCAGAAAGAAGCTGATACCTGTCGCGCTGAGACGACCGAGGATCCCCCTATGGAATTTCAAACAGCCAGTGCCAAAACAGCGCTCCGGGGGAAGAGGCAGCTATGCTGTGCGCCTGGGGAGACCGTGAAGGCAAAAGGAGCAAACACTTCTTGGCTGCAGCAGAAAACCAACACACTGATGCCTCTCCTAAGCACAAGACTCTCACCAAGGAGAAACGTGGGTCGTGGACTGTTTCCAGGGGTGCGCTTGAGATGCTCTTACTGTAATTGAACATGAAGCTGTGGCCTCCCAGGGCTGCGCGCGCTCCTCGCTGTGGCGGGCTGCCACCCTTTGTGACTGAGAACCGGGTGTTTGTGTTTTTCTGCTTCAAACCAGCCACCAGAACGAAATGAAACGTGGGTTCTGACATGAGGGAGGCTGAGGGGCATGGCTGCGATCCGCAGAGAGGTGACTTGAGAGCGATGGCAGCAGGAAGGCTGAGTTTTCTCAGCATAGCTCCAAAAAGAAAATCTCAGAGGACACCCTCATGATCCTCTTCCACGCAGGAGATGAAAAAGAATCTTCCCAAACTGGACAGGCAGAGGTGCAGCTCCTTGGAGGGTCTCTGCCTCGAACACCTTTGCAGCAGGAATGCGGCCATCACCCCAGGAGAGCTGCAAAATTACCTTACAGCTGACACCCAGGAGCTCCGCGCGGCTTGATACAAAGCAGCAAAGCACAGGCTACACACTCTGTTTATGAGAAAATTAATCTTAAAATGACTTAAGAGTGAAATCTTGGATCCGGGAATCAACTTTTTTAAGAAACAATTTTAACTTGCTACTTTGCCAAATTCTGATTGAAAATCATTGCTCTGACCCCGAGGGCTGACGATCCACTTACCAAACACGGCACTGCTGTATTTGGATGGACTCGAGTCAGAGTATTTCTAACACCACGAAGGGCAGAAGCTAGAGGCAAACAAACAAAGCACGTAACTACGCCAACTTGAGAGGAGGGGCGTATAAAAAATTTGAAACACAAACACTTTGTGAATGTTACCAGCAGCGTTCTTACCAAGCACAGAATACGCTCCTAGAAACTGGCTACCTTTGGGGCACTGTCTGTCCCGCTGCAGTATTTTGGTGGCTTATTGTAGCTGATTCCGGTATTTTCCCTTTTCTTCGGCTCTCCTACCTTCTTCCTTCCTCTCTCACTTCTCCAGATGTGCTTGCACTGAAGGAAAGCTGCTCCTGTTGCCTCAGCGGGGCAGTTTCCAGCCTTGCCTACACTCGGCGGCGCTTGCAGCCTGGCTGCTGCCTGGGCTGTCCGGCATTTCTTAGTACGTACTTCTTGTTCAGTACTGCGGTGCTTTGGCTACGTGCCTTATGAGTGGATTAAACAAATAGGTAAGAGGCATATTAACTCAGCGTGCCTAATAATGTCCCAGAGTGGGAGTAAAGGAAATTGGAGATTCCCCAGGAAACTGTCCCGGCATGCAGAGTACAGCCAGATTCTCCCCGTTCCAGGGGGCATTGCAGAGAGGAACCATGTACTCTTGGCACCTGGTGCAGACCATCCACATCTGAACCATAAAACCACCAAAAGGAAGACAGGAATTGCATTGCAAACTGCTTATCTTCTTGAGTCCAGCTGCTGCTGAGGGCTCTGGGAGGAGCACAAGAGGCTTTTCGGAAGGAGTTAAAGCAGCTGTCTTCCTTACTGGCATCTGACGCCTCTTCCGTCCTGGAGCAGAAGCAGCTCGCTGTCCCCCTGGGAGAATGGTGGAGCATCTCCTTTGGCTCTCACAAAGTGCTCTGCAACTTCCTGTACCGTAAACCGGTTGCGTAACACAAATCTGCACTGTGCAAAACCTCTCGAGCACCGAGCCTTGGAGGAGCCAGTGTTGTTTCTCCCAATCCTTCTGTGAGATCTGCTTTCCATATGTCTCTGCTGATGTGCTCGCCTTCTTCACGACTGCGAAAGACCAGTCTCCCCCTCCACTGATCCCACCCTCTCCCTGCCTCAGCCCGCCTGCCGGCTGCACACGAATGCACGTGTATGGGTACCCAATGGTTGGGTTCACTTCTCTCAGCACCACTCTTCTCTCTGATGCCACCACCACTAAGGACACAACACCGTGGCTACACGTTGTCCCCAACCTCTGCTCGAGCAGTCCCACCGCTGTACTGGGGACAGAAGCCGCAGTAGGATGGGACTTCCCTTCGCATTTCCCAGGACAAAGCTCATCTACTACCATGAAACAACTACCAAGAGACAAAAATTCAGTTTCAGAACTAAGCACAAGTTACAAGAGTCGTATTTACTATCAGCTTCCCAAACACCCAACTTCCCATGTGCCACCTTAGAACAAGACAGTTGAATGGATCTACTCCGGATTTCTCTTACAAACCTCTCACAGGTTTGTTGCAAATCCTTTACAAGGTGATTTTTACTTAGCAAAGCACCTGTTTTTCACCCTGACCACTACCTTCCCTCTGACAAATATCTCCGTTTACAGTCCAGAACTTTATAATATCGAGCCACGACCAAATTCGTTATCTCCACACACTCTTGTCATGTCAGTATTACGTGATTGCCATCTCTCTTTCTCCTCCTCAACTCCTCAACACAATTCACATTGCCGTTCGCTTTCACAAGTGACCTCCTTTGCTTTACTGTAGCCCATGGTGTCACTAATCGTAAAATTATCCCTAAATATAGACAGACAGATATGCCAGTCTGATGCCTTCTGCCACTTCTGAGGATCTTCTTCGAACCCTGCAGTAAAGGAGCCAGCTCTGCCCTTCCCGCGGGACCCCATCCCTCCTTCTCCAGGGAAGACCCACTCGTCCCTGCCCACTATTCATGCTTTTGTGGTGGAGCCGCCAAGCAAGCTCCTTCCATGTCTCCTGCTCTGCAGGTCTTGCAAATCCAGCTCCGCTCCGCTGCCATCACAGCGCGTCCCACCTCCTGCTGCTGCGGCATGTCCCATCCCCTCGCCTGGGGTCCTTTTCTTCGGGGCAGCCAGGGACTCTCCCATCACTTCCTACTGGCTTCCAGCTAGAATTCCTCACCTGCTTCATTCTCAGAGATGCAAAACCCTCAGTTTTTTTTTTCCTTTCTGCTTTAATCAGCTCTGACTCTGAAGCAATTTTTCTGTTTCAGGAGACCTGGATGTTCTTTCCAGCCACCTTCCAGCTCGATTTCCATGCTAATGCTCCAGACTTCAGATAGTTCAATCAAGTTTAAAGTCTCAATTTTTGCTCTTCACGCAGCTACCACTCAGCTGTGCCTAGTGAAGCTTGCATGGCAACCCAGCCATTTAGGATGGTCAAAAAGCCACAATAGTTTATCAATTATTTTTGTACAGCACCCTCCCTACAGCAGAGCACAGTGGGTTCATATCTAGGAATCATTTTCATTTTCTGAGTTATTTTTTTCTTGAGAGCATTGCAGTGAGCTTGTCGGACTGGCTTCTCTGTTCATTAATAGGAGCACAGGCCAGCCTGACACATCACAGTTTTAGGCTGAGTAAACCAAAAAACGTGGTAAGTTGCCCAACCAGAACAAGAACAGAACCAGAACAAGATTTCACGTAAAACTGAAATGTCAGAAATGAAGAAAATAGAAACATGCAACCGTATGCGCAACTAAACCACTTTTAAACAGCAAACGTCCAAACGAGAACAACGTCCAAACGAGAACAATAGTTCTTAACAGCCAGCCAGTACTGCACCTCGAAGTCAGGCTGACCGTGCAAAAATAACCGAAAACTAAACAGTCAACATCAGTGCCGATCAGTACTATAATTAAAAGCCATTGGAGCTTTAATAATTCAACAAAATTAATTTGCTGGTAGTAAGAAAGGTGGATTTTTTTTTTTCCAAAGCATGAGGTGGATGGATATCCTATCTCTGTAAGCTACACCTCAATCTTAGCAAGTGCCAGGCGTGGGGCCAAACACACACAGACACACACAGAGACACAAAGCTCCGGTGTTTTCCACATCAGACCCACAAACCGCAGAACCCGAGATCAAGCAAGAAATCCTCTAACAGATTCAACACGCAACATTTCAAGCCGAGCAACACTACCAATATTTATTTTACCCATAAGCCCTCTATTAGAATTTTGTTTCAGAAATTTTCAATCGCAAACTTGCAAGTGGTTCGGTGGAATTCCTTTTTATGTCTTGCTTCAGACTGTTAATAACAGTTCCAGTGCTAATGACCTAACTCAAGAACGCACAGAGGAAAAACAGCACTTCATGAAATATTGATACACACTTGGAAATTTGACAATTATCTCCAGAGCTCCTTGGTAAAATCTGAAAGCAAATAAATAGCAAACATTTCCTATACTCATTAAAATACTGAAAAACAGAGAAAGAAACCTACTCATTATCCATTTGACAACTATAACCTATTATTTTTAATAATGCACAGGCATTGGATGCATGAAATTTACAGCTTCTCTTGCTTAAAGAAACCATTGGTTTCGTAGATCTAATTTTAAGAAATGCAATAAAAGTAAGTTATGTGGAGCTGGGTGCTTTTGCAGGAGTGGGTAAAATCCTTCTTCTGTTGGAATCAATGACAAAACTACCATTTTTCAGACAGAAGCAAAACTTCACTCAACTGCCCTATTTTGGAAGGTGCTTGTCCAGAAAGATATTCTTCAAAAATTACAAATGTGAATTTCGTTGGCCTTTCTCATGCAAGCTTCAGAAATAGAAAACTGGAGTAAAAAAAAAGAGCTGATGAGCCAGGGCATGGGGCTGTTAGTCCATTAGATGTTTCTCCTTATCTTGCTTATCATAGTATCATAGAATCACTCAGGTTGGAAAAGACCCTTGGGATCATCAAGTCCAACCATCAACCCCACTCCACAAAGCTGTCCCCTACACCGTATCCCCCAACCCCACATCTAAACGACTCTTCAACACATTCAGGGATGGTGACTCCACCACCTCCCTGGGCAGCCTATTCCAGTGTCTGACCACTCCTTCTGGGAAGAATTTTTTCCTAATGTCCAGTCTAAACCTACCCTGTTGCAGCTTGAAGCCATTCCCTCTTGTTCTATCGCTAATTCCCTGTGAGAAGAGACCAGCACCAACCTCTCTACAATGCCCTTTCGAGTAGTTGTAGAGAGTGATGAGGTCTCCCCTCAGCCTCCTCTTCCTCAAACTAAACAGTCCCAGCTCCCTCCATCGCTCTTCATAAGATTGATTCTCCAGGCCCTTCACCAGCTTCGTTGCCCTCCTCTGCACTCGCTCCAGCGCCTCGAAATCTCTCTTGTACTGGGGTGCCCAAAACTGGACATGCCAGCGAGATGATAAACAGGCTCATCCTCTGGCCAGAGCATGGCACGGGAGATGCCACTCTGCTGCTCAGGAGCCCATGCTTTTAGGGTGAACAGTAAGTACAGAGAATACCTTCCTCTGCTGAATAAATAAGAACCGTAAGGGGAAAACTTGTAATGCAGAGCGTGACAGGTTGCTCGGCATTGCATTACAGTGCAATCGTCGGTGTGAGTACAGGAATTCCGCTTTCTGGACCTTTTAGCCCTGACTGCAGATGAAACAGAACCACAACTGCTGCAAACAGGAATGAAATGGAAATTTAAAATACGTAAGCCAAATGTTTCAGTTGGTAAGAGAACAACTTCCAGTCTTATTCAGGTCCACTCAACATGAGCAAGAATTCAAAGACAGGGAAAGCTCGAGATCAACAGGAATTGCGACTGCTGGCCAGGTGGGATAACTGAAGCTGTACTTAGGCTTTCCTGATTACTTCAGTGTCCCAACAGGGTGGTCTAGATACTGACAAGCTCTCTGCTGTCCACACTGAATACTCTCTTTTATCTTTCATAATACTTACTAACCAAGATTTCTTTCATCGACAAAGCAAAATATATGCACTTGCATGAACTACCCTACTTTTTGAATATTCATTTAAAACTTTATATAATAAGGCATTCAGAAGGCGGCAGAGAACACAACAAATGACTGCGTGTGACATTTCCCTTCCTGTTTTTTTTCACTCTGTGGGTAACAGTGAGAGACTCCAATAAGAGACTGGACCATCATAAGAAAAGGCTGATTAAGAGTCAGTAAAGGAGTGTGTAGGAGGCAGCCTGAAACCGCTCAGGGATTTGCAGGGTTAGAACAAGTGTCAGGAAACGTGTTAGGGTTAAGAAGACGAGCAAAGAAGTCCAGAGGGCATCATCAGGTTCTTGCACCTCACCACCCTACGACCGCGGATGCGGCTCCTTGGCAGGCAGGTAACCCACCCGGAGATACCACCTTCACATCTGGAAAATACACGCCAAACCCTCCAACAGGACCTCAGTTTTGATCTTCTTTTTTTGACTTTTTTCATTGAAAGTATATCCTAAATTATTACTTATCGTTGTGTTTGCTGTCTAAGCACAGTCCCGTCTACTTACTTACTCGACAAGTCGGTACGACAGCCTAGGAAATAATAAATTGCTTGATAACCAAAAGAAGTCACTTCTGGCAAACAATGAAGCCTCTGCAGAAGTACTGATCCAAATGGATAGTGACTGATACACTGATTATATTTTTGAGAGTTTTTCTCCCCATTTTCATGTGTGTATCTATCTGCATATATAAATAAAACATAAGAATGCTATCTTGGCAGTTCATATCAGTATTTACCAAGGATCTCCACCTGCTCCAACCCTTCAGGTAAGCCCTGCTGGTTTCCTCCTCACAGTGACAACCTGCTTATCTCTCAGATTACAGAGCCTAAGCCACCCTCCTCCCAGGGACTATGACGCTTTCGGGAACTGTGGGAAGTGTACTGTACTCTCACTCTTTTCCCAGCCCCTCCTTGGCTGCCTCTGCTCCCATGTGCAAGATGTGGTGAGAGGCCATTTCCCTTGGCCACCCTACATTTGGTGGTTGAGATGCACCTGGGGATGCCACCAGAGGGAAGGGACCACTGACCCCGCTGCTGGCAGTGATGACACCAGCAGTTCAAATGCAGAACATACTGCTCGTGCACATGGCAGTGCGGTCTGCAGACACTCCTTGCTAATAAAAAATGAAATTCATCCCTAGCAAATGAGATTAGGTCAAGGTCTTCCAAACTACCTGAGACCTGGAGCCATCACACTGGGGAACTGAACCGCAGCAGCCTCGCAGGGATGCTGCGTCACACGGAAAAGGGCACAGGGTGGCCCCGCGCAGGCAGGGCTAGGGTTGTTTTACGTCGTGCCATGGGACCCACGTTTAAGCCGATTGTTGGCCTCGACACCCGCCTGCACCGGGGGAGAAGGCGGAGGAAGGAAAGCTGGGCACTAATCCGCTCCATCTGCTCTGGAGCAGCTAATTGGATTGCGAGTGCAGAAGGCAAGGTCCCCGGACAGGGTGCTGGCAGCCACGCCGGCCAGGCACAGGCTCAGAAACCTCCTGTTTTGCTAAACAAAGCTGCTCTCGTGCAGAGGGTCACACCACACTGCCAAACCCACCTCTGGCCAAACCCTTCCTAAGGACGCACCTGGTTGCGCCGAGGCAGGGCATGGCTGCCCTGCACCTCTCCACTGCAGAGATGGAACTAATACGGCCTAGGAAAAATAACACACATGGCCCCCCTCTCTCACCCCCCAGCAACTAACATTTCATCTTTAACACAACACTAAAAACAGCAGACAGAAGAAATAAAAAACTAGCTTTCTTTACCAAAAGCCAGTGGAATGCTGTTAATGTCATTTTATTTAGGTGCAAAAGTCAAAAGCTTGTCTGCCCGTTGCTATATATAAACCTTACTAATACATGTCCTACGTCTGCAACATTTATTCTAAATCAGTGACTTAATGATTTTGGTCTTCTGCTTTTTAAGGATTCAGCTCAGCACCTACTTCGCTTTTAAAAATAACAGACAATTCAGTTGTGCAGCATTTTCATTAAACTGGTCTGTAGCGTAACGCTATGAGAAAGACAAGGGGAAGAAATATAAAAAATGTTTAATACAGTAATGATCAGAAACCTTTTAAATTTTTTCCCTCTGTGAACACTAAGTTTGTAGCTATGGAAACTACTTATGAGAAAGCTAAAAAAAATGTCAGCAAATATAGTCAGAGAATGATCTGGATATATGAAAGTCCTAACAATGATAGAGAACTACAGACACAGGGTAAAAGGAAAGTGTAAATTGAAGATGACAACACTTGTGCGTCTGACAACATGTTCTCCTGCGACAGGCCAAATTCATTTTTATTGCCATGGCACTAAAGTCAATGAATTGCAACTGGAATGAGTTTGACACTTCATATTGCTTTTGATAAAACCATTACAAAAAGCGTATTTCAGCCTTTAAAAAAGTATTTTAAAAGCGTATTCTCTGCAATCAGTGAATCGTGTGTGCCTATTGGCCAAGATAGTCAATATTTTATCCAGGTAGTTTTCCGCACCTCTCTCGCACTGTCTGTTCTTCAGCCGTTTACCCTACTAATGCGAGCAGTTCTGATGACTTCAATTTTAAGATCCACACGCAATACACATCTGCTCACTCATCTGCCTGGCTGAGGTTGGTGGGAGATCCTGCGAGTCTTTCAAAGGCTTTCCCAAAGTCACTGAATTTCCACCTAGCGCCCTTACCATTTTGCATATTAACGTCTTGCAGACGATGTTGTGACCATCAGGACAGCAGACACTAGCATGACCCATCTGCTTATTTCAATCAGGTATTTTTGTATGGAAGTTACAATCCCAGTTAAAATCATTAGTCGGCGGTTTTGCCAGTGAATGCAGTGCAGACTTATTTTATCTGGAGTAACACACTAGCTGGGAATGGCTTCAAGGACTTGCTATGGTCTGTCAGGTCAATGTGCAAATTAAATCAGATTTATTTAGTACACAGAGCTTCCTTTGGTGCTGTTTCAGTCTGGATTGTTAATTGAGCTGCCTTACATGTATACATTCTGATTACACGCTACAGTCTGTCCAGAAAACACAGTGAAGAAAACCTGAAGTTGATTTCTGAACTGTCCGCTATATGATGCGTTGGGCAAAGAATAAACCAATATCAACAACAAACACTCATGAAATTTACATTGTATATGAAGTATCACTGCTAAACTCTCTCTTCCCATAGCAAGCTATGACAATTTCAATGCAGTACTCTTACCAGAACGGGCAAATGTTGCGCTTTTAACCATCCTTGATGTGCTCTTTTAACCCTTGAACAACCATCAGGGCTCTTGCTCCTGACTATGCCCTCTCCTCTTTGGGGATTGCCCACAC
This sequence comes from Dromas ardeola, assembly GCA_013398915.1. Lineage (NCBI taxonomy): Eukaryota > Metazoa > Chordata > Aves > Charadriiformes > Dromadidae > Dromas > Dromas ardeola. Next base: position 83,045 of record VYZM01018832.1, on the reverse strand, counting down.
AAAGAGCTTTGGCCTGCAACTGATGTGCAGTTAACACAATTTTTATCTGTCGTAGGATGGAAAATACCAATAAAAAGTATCATAATCAAGTGTTAAACAGTATAAGCAGAGCTGAGCTAATCACAGTGAAAGGCATTTCTAGCTGGGCTCTATGCTGGTAACAGAGAAGATGAGTTCCCGTCACACTGGAGAGAACTACTTGTCCAAGGAAGGCAGCTTCTCTCAGCCTGGCTTTCCCTGCTCAGGAAAAGGTCAGGCTTTTAACCAAATCTTACAGTCAAGTAATTTTGCTCCTCCTTCCTTATGATACCTACCCGACCTGTACGGGGCAGCCCTGTTCCTCCTCCCTGTGGGAACCATTTCCCCTCCATGGTCATTTGCTTTCGTATCTTCATATATACACCAGAGTTTGAAAAACCATCCAAGACATATATTTGCAATGAATCACCGTTCCTTATTGGAGCTCCCTAAGTCCATCATCAGAAACAGAAACCTGGACCGACCTGGACCATTTGGGCAAAGTCTAGGCTATCTACAAAAATACAAAACTTCTTATCAGCCAACTGCTTTAAGACTGAAACATTGGATAAGAAAATTACAGATCAAGTAATCTGATAAGAATAGGTGCAAACATAATTTGAAGATGCAACATTTTGGAGGTGGAGCTCCAGTAATCTGATCAGTGACCGTTAGACGCGGTTTGCCCTTACCAGCTTTGCTAACCTACGCTATTTATTTCCCTGCATTACCACCCACTCCGGCACGAGGCTGGCCACAAACCCGCTCTGGCAGCAGACCGCCAGCTGACACGGCTTTGTCGCTCTGACTTTGCAGGGTTTTCTTCCATGCTTGCCACTGAGATGACTCGGTGCGTTCCCTGCCTGTGACGCTACGGATGGCGAGGCTGCAGGAGTAGCCGCCACCGAGGACATTTCTCCCCAGAGAAGCCATTCCTGACAGCTTCACGGACAAGGTCTCGATGACGCAGAGAGCGGCAGCTTTGCCAGAGCCGTGGCTGGGGGAGTTTCCAGGAAGGGAAGCTGGCTCGGCTCCAGAGACAACCCTCTCAGCTCCTACACCCCACTCGCACTCCCGCCACAGCAATGGGTTTAGGGTGCTCCCTCACCGCCTTCTCTCCATGTAACTCTGCAATTCTCAAAAAGGGTAATTCATCTAGCTTCTTCTTAATCATTATTTTATGAAATGCAAAGAAGTTGCAGCAATAAACCTTGTTGATGCTTTTCCCTTATCTAACTGTACCGAAGCGAGGGGCCCATAAGCATGCGGCGCATGCCTGTATCCCTGCCCAGGTCACTCTCTCTGCCACCAGAAATACCAGGCAGGAGAAGACACCTCCCTCTCTGCCCAAACTCCAAAGGAAACAGTAGCTGAGCAGAATCCGCATGGAGTGTCAAAGCTCAGCATAAAATCACAAATCGAGTATCTAGAAACAACTCACTGTAGAAAGACCACAATGCATAGTTCAGCAAGACTTCAAAAATAACCAAAATGATTTACTTCAAATCCCTATCCATCTAACAAGCTTCAACATACCACTGGACTATATCAACGCATTTTATAACCCTCCACTGACTGAGAAGACATTAACCTACACCGACAGAAAATATTTGCAGCCATTTAAGAGATGGAGTTTAATGCTGAACTTGCTTCCACCTTGCAACTCAAGTACCCGCAGCCAAAGCTACAGCCAGGAGAAGGCTCGTCACTCCTAAAAACGCATCCTGCTGGCAAATGCAATTTTCCTGGATTTAGTCAAGTTTCTGTCATCCGTTCAATGTTTTAAAAACATCCTAGCATATTTGTAATACTCGCTTATCACCCGCGTGTAAGTGTGAGCACTCCTTAGCAGTGGTGTTCCTTAACGAGTAATTCCTCAACACAGCCCAAACATCTACCAACCGCCACGCCTTCCATTTTTAATCCGTATCCTTCCATTTGCCATGTGTCTTACCTTGGCTTCTACTTTTAAAATATAGTTTAACAGGAAGAAAACCTCCCAGACTCTTTGGAAAATAAAAAAGGGGAAATAAATAAAAACGAAGACAATTTTACAGGTCCTACTTCAGCTAAACCTTTCAGGGACTTCAATGAGAAGATAATCTTTCTGTGATTATGGCCAAACCCTCTCGTTGCTTAGCAACACATAATTAAGGAATATGTTTTCAGATCCGCTTTGCAAGCTGGCCATTATCAGATGAAATTACTGGAGCAACAAATGTCATCCTCATGCAAATGAGTTGGTCGTAGGCAAAAAAAAAAAAAAGCGGGCTGAGCAGCGAGAAAGAGCTCAGCAGCACAGAAACGCTGCTGGCTTCCTCTTGTTGCGCACCGGTAATTCTTTTAAAGGGAAGGGATCGTATCTACATTTTTAGAGAATAGGGTTTGCAGTTTATGTATGAGACACGGGGAAGGAGGGGTCCATTTCTTGAGGCAGAGGAGACTGCTCCCAAGGCTTGCGGTCCGGCGGTCCCTCGCCCCAGGGCTTTCACAGCATTGGACCCAACTGGCTCAGCCCGGCTCAAACCCGCAAATAAATGAACATATTTGTGTTCCCCGCATTATGCCAGTTTGTCTTTTTTTTCCGGCTTTGGGAAATGGTTTATTTAAAAATACTGCCTGGATGTACTGCTTTCGCATCTGATCCATGTCAACACAGAACGCGTTGCCTAATATTTAAGCATTTTTTAGAAATCAATACGTTACACCAGCTACATAAAGGACACATAAGCGTGAAAGAAACAGCATCTACTTCCTAGCTGTGTAATCATGGTAAGCCAGGGAAAGGGGTGCGCCAAGCGTCTGCATTTTGACAACTTTATCATTTCCACTCCCCAAATCATTCTTTATTTAGATTCCTGTGGAATGGCATCACCAGTTTGGCACCATCTCTATGCCTATAAATGGTATCCTTTTATTAAAGCTTTGTGCATGAACGCTGGTACGGCACATTGTTCGAGACTGGTTTGCATGGGAGTTCAGCTGAACTGCAGAGGGAGAAAATTCCCTGCTCGTAGAGGAAAAACACTTCAAGGGATTTCTCTCCCCTTTTTTCAAACAAGTCAAGCCACAAATGAATGGATTTTCCAAATTTCCTCATACTTAGCAGTGTGGTTTTGGGGGTTAGTTTCTGTCAGGCTCTGAGCGTTATCATCAACGTACATCTCCCAAGTGGAGGAGTGGAACCTGCTCAGCTTTTCCAGCTTCACATCTGAGCAGCCAAGGGCCTGAGCACTTCTAGAAGGGGAAGGGAAGACGAGGAGCCACCATTCATTTTTATTGTTCTAGTGCTTAATGACAGGCTTTTAGTTTTAAGCACAGACCTATTACTTTAACAGCTATATCGCTTCACTTACAGGCATCTCTAGAAGGAAATCAAGGGGTTTATTTTGTACGCCTGATAAAACAGCAAATTAATAATAAGAAGAAAAGACTTAGGTAACGGCCAAAGGTAAGTCGATTCTCAAATAACACCATTAGCTATCTGATGAATTTAGTCAAAACAATGCTAACCATTTCCTCGGAGAAACACATTTGTGCCTGATAACAGCGGTAAAAAGTCAATCTGCAGCAAACCCGGCAGTCCTAATTGCTCAGCCAGCGCAGTATCTAATCTCTCTACAAACAACAGGAACAGCAATATTAACCCTGGACGCATTATCTGAGATACTGCCCACTTTTAACTGAAGTTGGCTAAACAAATAAAGTATTTGGAATTTACCCACAGAGCAAGAATCGGCATCTTCAGCTCTGTATAGCCAGCACGGACCCGTGAAGAAATCCCATTCGTCCCCTTTTCTAAATAGGAAAGTGTCCAATTTTTAGGCACGAAACCCCAATATGTTTGACTGTGAGCTTTTTGGGGGGGTAAAGTAAGCAACAACAAGGAGGTTCTAAACTACCGTATGGGCTAAGACCCTCTGGAAATTACTTGGTTCAGGTGATGCCATGGTGGAGACGATGACGGGGGGCCCCGTGCGCCTGCTGAGCTTTGGGTACGGGGAGAGCTGAGCAGGGAAAGCGGGTCCGGTGGGAGCCAGGCTGCCGTCCCCTGGCGCTCCCGGCCGGCGCAGGAGCTGTGGGCTGCTGTGCGGGCTGGACGTCGGCGATGCTGCCGCTGTTCGCTCCCTCTTCATCAGCTCCATGGGTACGGTGTAGGTGGTGGGGTAGGCCGTTTTGGGGCTGGCGTGCGGGTTGGCCGTGGTCATGGCCATGCCGGCCGGAGCAGAGTAGGCAGAGGCTGGACGCGGGTGCGTGTTGCAAGGCAGGGGGGTGTTGTATCCAGAACTAGGAAGGAAGGGTGGCCCTTGAGGAGCCCCTGGGGCAGGGTAGGTGGTGGTCTCCAGCAGGTGCTGGGTTGGGGCGCTGGATGGCCGGCGGTGCATCTCCCCGGCTCTCGGGGAGAGCGGCTGCAGCGGAGGCAGCGGCTGTGGGGCGGCAGGGCCATCCGTGGTGGGCCCCGAGCCGAGGGGCGCCCCGTAGTCGCCCTGCAGCTCGCTGCGGTGGCTGAAGCTGTTGGAGCGGGTCCTGGGGCGCAGCGCCCCGCTCCTCCGCTCCTGCCTCTGCAGCTGCATTTCTGCCTTGTAGTTGTGGGCGATGCGGGAGAGCACGCGGGCCTGCCCCAGGTTCGGAGCCACGGACTTGATGTCGTTCTCCTCCATCATGGCCAGCAGGTTGGGGGAGTCGAAGCCCTGCTGCAGCAGGGCGGCAAAGGTGCTCTCTGAGACGCCCTCCGCACGCAGCAGCGCCACGAACTCAGGGTCGAAGCTCCTCTTCCCCTCTGGCGCGGGGAAGGTGGGGAGCACCGGCGGGTGGGAAGGGGTGGCCACCGCCGCCTCGTAGCTGTCGTAGGGGCCCTTGGTGCCGGCGCTCTCCCTGCCCGGTCCATAGCTGCTGCTGGCGCTGCCGGTGGGGTCCACCACCAGGCAGGTGGGGGCGGCCTGCCTGCCCCCCGCCGGCTCAGGGGGCCGCTCCGCCCCGTCGCCATAGGCCTGTCTGCCGGGGAAGGCGGGCGGCTCTGCAGCGTACCGCGGGCCGGGGGGCTCCACGCCGTACCGTGCCGGGGAGACATCTCTGCCGCGCATCCGCTGCCCGTCCAGGGCCACCTTGGGATCCCTGTAGAGGCGGGCAGCCTCCGGCGGNGGGGCCTGGTCCCAGGACAGCCGGCTGCCGGGCGCCCCGTAGCTGGCCAGGGGCCTGCTCACCATGTGGTCGCGGTAGCAGCGGGGGTCCTTGGGCGACCTAGCCGACAGGGACGGGTCACTGTAGTAATCCTGGGGCGGCAGGGAGCCCCGTCCCGCCATTGCTGCCTGCCGGTCGCAGTAGGTGAAGTCAGGGACGGAGCCTTTCCTGAGGGGCCCCGGGGCGAAGGCGGCATCCTGGTACGGGTACGCCTCTTGCTTCAGCTCCGCGCCGCCCTGCAAGATGATATCGTTGGCTCGTGGCGGCTCCTACCAGCCGCCCTCGCCGCCGTAGGTCAGGGAGCTCCTCCGGCNTGCAAGATGATATCGTTGGCTCGTGGCGGCTCATACCAGCCGCCCTCGCCGCCGTAGGTCAGGGATCCCCTCCGGCCCGGCAGCCTTTGGTACTCGAAGGCGTTCTCGCTCTCCCAGTTGCCTTCGTACCAGCCGGCAGCGTCCCAGCTCTGCGAGCGGCCGATGTTGGGGTGCTTGCTGGGGATGGGCATCGCCACGAGGCCGCTTGCTCCCGCCGAAACGGAGAAGAGGAGGCGCCTTCCTTCTCAGCGCTTCTCCGGCGTGCATCAAAACCAGACCGCGCTCCGCCTGAGCCCTCCTGGGACTTCAGAAACCACCGACCGGCAGTTTTGCCTTTCAAAGTGTTGCCTGAATTATTAATTCTTTGAAACCTTAGCAGGCGAAGCGTGCAGCGGCCGCTGCCGCCGGCTCTCGCTCCAGGTCGGCGGAGGGAGAGCCCCTTCCCGTGAGTGCAGCCGCAGAAGAGGGCGGCCGCGCTCAGCCCAGATGCTTTATCCTCTGCCGCTGGGGACGGCGCGCACATGGACAACTGGCCCGGCAGTGTGCGGGGATTAGGAGCTAAATAAAACCGCTAAAGCCCTCGCTCCATGTGACATCATTTTAGCCCGATGAAATCTCCCACGCCGACCCAGCCAGCAACCTCAATGCAATTTCTCCCCGGGGAATGATTTTTTTTTACTTTCTTTTTTTGTGCGTGTGTTGGTTTTTTAACATGCGTTTCATCCATTTCAGTGGTCCCCCTCCTTGAGTGCTCAGGGCTCCCGTCCACACCAGCACCCACCAGGAGTCGGCAGCGAGATAACGAAACGTGTGTGCATCTGCTTGTCCCCACACATGCGCATGTAAAAATAAAAAAGAAAGCTTCAGTGTCAGCTCAATCTTAATCCACCCTGATGAAATGCTAATCCACCGCACACAGCTAAGGACAAATTAAATGGCAGCATGCAGGCAGGCCTAAAAAAAGGCCCGTGCAAGACACTAAAGAATACAAGAGCAATTAGAAATTAGTTAGGTATCTGTTTAACACTTTATGAATATTGTAATTTGCTTTGGAAATTACATTTTTTGTTGTAGCTTCAAATTAGCTGTACTAACTAGGCTCCAAAAGGATTCTTTACATTATTATCATAATACGCAAATCCTTTCATCATCCCAGGACAGAAAATTGTGGAGGTGTAATCTGGAATGTATAATTTTAAGACCCTAGCAGAGGTCACGGAAAAGGAGGGGAGGATCAAAGGATCTAAAGCCTGGTCTTACAAAGCAAAAAGGAATAGTAGACTTTTGCCTATTATCTCCAGCTTCCTTTGGAAAAACTACATGTTCATGAGATGGGAAAACACTCAGAAACATCAGACAAAACTCAATTTGTACCTAGCGGTATTTCAATATTCATATGGATTAAGCTTTTTTTACACTTAGAGTAGGCAAAAGGATTTAGATGGAATCACACCACAGAAAATTGTTATTTGGGAATGTAATAAAAATTTCCATATATAGTCACCGTTTTCAGAGGACATATTAAAATGGTTCCCGAAAATACGTACCTAAATTATCAGATGCTGCTCATGCTCAAATAGTCCTTTTCAAAGAAGAACAGGTCAGCCGTTACTTATTTTGCTAACCACTGTGAGTGAAGCAACATTCTCCTTTTTTAATTAAAAAATTTCAGATGGAAAAGATTTTGCCTTTCTCTGCTGCGATCACAAATTTCTTCGCCTCCAACATACCCCTTCCAGGATGGGCCCAATAAAAGGAATAACAGTCACCTTCCCTGGTCTGTTCGCAAGACAGCTTGCGCATTTTTCCCGGCTAATCCACAATAAATGTTTAGTGCACTAGCCATCACATGGTAGACTATTGTGCTATTATGATAGCTAAATCACTAATACAGTCTAATGCTTATACTTGCCTATCATACTAATACCTCTGGGCTATATTTCTGACCCAAATACTGACAGGATCTTTAAGTAATCCCTAAATTTCTTTATTGCAGTAAATATCATAAATCCTCTTCAAACATTCTCTCCTCCAGTTCCATCCCCAAGAACCACAGTCTTTAAAATTACGTTGGATATTACACAGACATGCAAAACATGGGCCCCAAAAGATTATTTATGCAATTCTCAGAGAATATCTGATTGGCATCATATTGAATTAACTAACAAACTTAAGGCACATTGGAAAATTTCTTCTTTTGTGAGACTCAAAACGGGAAGACGCATTTGTGGCTTATAAATAAAGCAGAGAACATTTTAACAAACAAAAACATTTTATTACAACAACATTTTGCTAAAGAATAAAATGTATTCCCAACTGGATACAGTGAGATCTGTGCCATTTGTTTGCTCTGAAGCAGCAGAAGAAAGCTACCAAAAACGTATATGAAAAAATAATAAAATCCTGGTCTATAGATCAATGGCATCTTCCACCACTGTCTTCAAAGAAATCACTAATGAACATAGACACCAAGTTAAGCCCTGGTTGGCAATGGAAAAAACCACGCCATAGAGAAATTAAATTTTAAAAATGCTGATCTTGAACAACTGTAAGGGAAGCCTGAAGGGAGGCTGGAGCATTTATTACCTCTGAAAAGAACAAAAGCTTTAAAAAGCCCTTGGGTCGCATGATGGACACACAAAAGAGACCTCGCCCAAACCACCAGATCTGTGACTGGTGGCCGTGCCCTGCCCGGCTCCAGTGCACACATGGGCGACAGCAGGACCAGAAGACCCATCTCCACACTCTCCCTTCGGCCCAACCGCAGGAGCAGCCGCACGCCTGGGCTCCAAAACCCACCCGTGCGCCATGGCACCAGCCTGCCCTTGCACGGGCGCAACCTTGCAGCCCTCGGGCAGACGGACGTGCTCTTCTCACACCCACTTCGCAGGAGCCAGGAAACTTGAACTTCAGACCCGCCGCTGGGAACACTCATGCATATGGATGATTTATCCCATAAGCACTGACCTCAATGGAACAAATTAATTATTCCTGTGCTCCAAGCTAAGCAGCGGTAAACGCTTGCAGGACCAGGGGCTGTAGGACTTGTACTTTTCTCTGTAGCCATGGGGCAGATGTCCTCTTCGGAGAGCTCTACTGGCCCCTCTTCTTGCGGACCAAGAGCCACCGCCTGCCCTGCAGCTGGTGGGGAAGATGTGCCCAGGAGCTGTGGAGCTGGGCAGCCTCCCGTACCACCACGGCACCACAGGAAATGTTACACCCCCAGAGAATCAAGAAATGAATAAGAAATGATCAGAATGAAATATTTATGGATGGGCAGTAAGGGTCTCTTATTTTTCTTTTTTTGGCACTCTTAAAGGCAGCGCCTATGCAAATTCCCGTAACTCCGTACTATTTCTGAATCCAGACCCAATGGCCAAGGGAGGATGCGGAGGCACCGGGGCACAACCCGACATAACTGATCTCATCTGCGCTTCTCAGGAGCGGAGGAGACACCGGCATTCCCGACATGAGGGGGAGAAGAAGGACTGTGGGACAGGTGGAAAATTTCTTCTCCCTTTATGTTTTAATTGTAGAAGTATTTGGGGGGAAAAAAAAAACACACACAAAAGTGGAAAAAAAATAAAAAGAAAAAGCTGATCAAGAGCTTAAATGCTCTGGTATTTCAGATCATGTGAAAAATGCACAGTTTTGACTTAATACCCTGAGTTTCAGTTTAGTGTTGATCTAATACAGGGTAAATTTTGCTATGCTACAACAACTACAGAAGAAGTCTGCTCTGCAAAAAAGGCAACGACAGAGTAGAAGAAAGGGGAGCCACCGTTTAGACACCACTTTCAAAAATGGATGGCATGAAATCTGGTTCTGGAAACAACTCGCAGTGGATATGAAACAAATATCTTACACAGTGCTAGAAAGTGCAGTTTTCTTCCCATGAGGAGAAAGCCTGGTTTACACATAAAAACTGATAAGAGAGCAGGATGCTAAAGCTGTGACACGACTGTGTAAACAACATTTTTTGGTGGCTGTAGCGCTGACTTGGGGGAGGCTTGATAGGAAATTTAATTCACATTGATTTAAAACATTTCATTTCAAATTCTGAAAGCAAGTTGCTGGAGAAATTACTCTGTGCGACGAAATAGTCCAGACTAGTTTTAGTTTTGCTTTTTATTATTGTAACATACTTTTCAATTACGAGTTTAAATCTTGTTTCTATTGGAAAAAATGATTTTTAATGTAGCAAAATGTTGATGCTTTCTCCCAAATTATTTCCTTCTATGAGAGAGTGGAACTGAAACAACGTAGTGAATATGCCAAATGCCGTTTCTGGCAAAAACTGTAAGGTGCATCAGTATTGGAAAGGCTATTTCTCTTTCAAGGGCAACGGAATCCTACCCCCGGTAGTGAAAAATCCTCTAGAGAACAAATACATCTCGTGTTAATGGAGAGAGCAGGTATCAGGACACCCAGCCTTTAGACTTCGCTCTGCCACCGTCAGCGAGTAAATTGCTTAATTTCTTACCCACAGACTCGGCTTCCATCAAGGAGGATATGACAGTATACACCTATCACATTCACATGGTGTTAAGATTAATCAGTGTTTGTCATGTGTTTTCAGGTGACAAGGTACAAAGCTACGAGTAGGATAAACGCGTCTGCCCTCAGTGCCTGGGCTTTCAAGGACCGTGCGTGATTGTCCCCAACAACCCCCAAAGCTCGGGAAGGTTTTCTGAACATTGTCCTCCTACGATTAGCTTGCAGGATGCCGGGGACGCAGAAATGGTGCTAAACTATACTGTGGGATACAATGGATGCTATGGAGAGGAAAAGGAATAGCACGCACCGTGAAGGATGCACACACACACACATTCATGTGCACAAATTAGGAAAAAAAAAAAATTAGGAGAAGAAAAGCAGGAAGAAAATGTTCCAAATCCTTGAAAATTACTGCATTTGCTGAAATTTGGCTCTGCAAAATCTCTCTCACAGTGGCAATAAGCACTCTGCCTAGATGGACTTTCTAACAGTCTCCTGAAATTAGAGGACTACAAAGAGAAAATTAGCAGGATTGTGCCGGAATCATTTTCAATAATCAAAGGAACAGAACAGCATCTGAAAGCACTCAGCACTTGAAGCCATGCCACATGCTTTTTACCAATTTCCAAACCAAAAGCATAGATGCTTTGTAACTTCAACAAAACACTCTCAAATACCAACTTGGTGCTTTACAACAAAACACTCCTAAGATCAGCCGATTATTAAACAATCATTGCCTCATGTAACTCTGTATTTCGATGACTTTAAAGCAAAAACCAAAAGCTTACGTCCATTTGTAACTCAACCCCCCCTGGCGCTGGGATAGAAATGTGCCGTAACCGTTGGCTCGCATGCGTTACAAGCTACAGGAATGCACTAGCACGCGCTGCCTCTAAATGTTACGCACAAACTGGAATCCGTAACTGGGTTCAATTGCCCTTCCCACTGACTACATACAAATGGGTCCATGCATATGGAAAATCAAAGGTCAATATTGTACCGAAATAAATGTGGAGGCACAGAAAAGGAGCCTACCGCCTACGCCAAATAAAGCAGACGTTTACGCTCAAAACTGGTAATACAGTATTGCAGTGCTGTTGGGAGTAATTTCCTATAGCTGCTCGGAAGGAGTTTGGTGTAGGAGGCTCCCTCCCAGCCTCCCGGCCAGCCAGCGCCGCGTCTCAAATCACTGCCACATGCCACCAACTCTCCAGCTGGAGTCATTTCACCCGTCTTTCATTGAAAGGTTCCCTACCTCCAATTACCTTGGATTTATTGCGGAATAAGGCATGCGCACCCCGACGAGCTACGCGGTAACTCGTCACCTCATGTTATCCTGCTCCCCGGCAAAGCCCTCGTGATTTGCCATCCGGGACGAAAACTGAATTGCAGGTAACAAATGCAGGAAGTTAGCAATCATCTAAAATACACTCGAAGTTAAAAACAAGAAGCCCAGCTGTAAAACACACTTTGAGCCACTGGAATGAGCCCTACAAGCTCTTGAAACTTCAATCAGGAACGATTTTGCCTTTAAGTGTGGGGAGACTCCAGTAAAAGTTCGCAGAAACAGCATTGCCACATTCCTGCATCAACAAACGGATAGTAAAAAAATCAGATGTATCCCTACACCACAAAACTACACACTTTCAAGGACTACAAAATAAAAATCAATCTGGATGCTGAACGGCAGTCTAAAAGCCAGCAGACAAGGTTCACTGGGCACATCCCTCAACTATGCGCAAAGATCTAATCTACGAATGCTCTTAAAAATAATCCTCTAGAAATCACATCAAGCACCTCGTCTCCAAAACTGGGTATTAGACCTTGAGGTCAAATCTCATCATTTTTAATAAGAATTCAGGATCAAGATTTAAATAGTACGCGTAATGAAAAGCATGGGAATTATATCTGTCCCAGAAAGCAGCAGTGAAATCCATTGTTAAATGAATATATATTGTAATTCTGAACTCTGCCATGCATGTCTGGGCTTTGCATAAAAAATAATTAATTACTAGATTGTAACAGAGTCCTGAGGAGATAAACAGGCTGGGGTTCAGGGTGTCTCTCTGCCTTACTTCTCCTGATGATGCCAAGAGCTTGAAACACGTACTTCCTTGCAGACCCAACACAGATAAAAAACAAAACCAAAACAAACCAGGAGGAAATACTACTTCAGCTAAAAAAGTATTTATGCATTGCTTTTTTAAAAGATTGATATATTGTATTATTGTATTGCAGTAATCAAATCAAAGCATCAAATGTGGAAGGATCACATCTGCAGCTACGTCTTACCGTGGTCCATCCCCATCCATGGGGACGGTTCTGGGGGGCAGCTGGTCCCCAGTGGGGATGACCCCGAGGCCGAAGCTGCCAGCCCCGCGTCCCTTGCTTAGGTTCATTTGCTGATTCAGTCAAATACCTGTTATCATTAGCAGGCAGTGACACTACTTTCTCTCAAAAATGAGTGTCAATCTGTAACTATAGTCTATTTTGTGAACTGAAGCTGCTTACTAGTAAGTTTTGAGGTGCTAGATGGCAGCAGAGAGTGGGTCTTTTTTTAAATGTACTAAAAAGACAATTTAAAAACAGACAAAACAAATTAACAGTGTTAAGCTAATGGGCTTTATAAAAGTGTCAGTAAAAAATGATCAATGCCGTTTAATTTTAAGGCAACAAAAATGCACACACCAACACTAGAAAACCTGCTCTTTGAAGAAAGCTCTCACATATAAAAGGCATAATGAAAACCTTCACTGTTTTGGCACTTCGATCCATTACATCTGTTGGTGGACACCAAAAAATATGAAAGAAAAGTTGTGTAATGTGTTTCTCTGCAGCTTTATTTTAGTATAGCCAGATGTCCTACTCCTGTCAAAATATTTACTAGTAAATATTCAGTAGAATCAGAATCAAACCTAAAAGTCTGGTCCAGATCCAAACGTCGTCAGTCCTTGAACGATTCTAACTTAGGAGTTAGAGATGAGTGTTTTTCTGGTATTTTGAGGGAAAATCCATCCCGTTCTCATCTGTCCCCGAGGACTGGTCATTTCCCATCATATTTGGAGGAGGCAAAGCATTCAACTTCCACCCCCTGGATGCTGGAGGCGTCTTCTCTGCTGGAGACTCCGGAGCTCGGGAATACGAGACTGGGCTGCCCCAAGGCCATTGCTCCAACAACCCCTTAACGCGGCTTCTCGTTGCATATTCTGGGGATATTACCATTTTTCTGAGTAATCTTTAAATACGGGGGAGGATTTAGAGTAAGGAGAAAAAAACGATACGATGACAACACGTTAATCCATAAACCAGTTAATTTAAATGGGAAATGTGGTAAGGATGAAAATTAAGTTGATGGTATTGAAGTCATCAGCTGTAATTGTTTCTTAATTAATGACATGAAGTTATAAAGCGTGTTACATGGAACCTTGTCTTAAGGCTGGGGAAAATGGAAAAATACAAGGCAGAATTTAGACACATATTAAGTTACCACAAATGTGGGCTTAAACGCAAGGGGAAAACAACAGAAGTATTTTTTTCCTGTTTCTGTGCATAATGCACTCAAGTCTCAGGGAAAGGGGAGTTCTCCTTCTTGCAATAGCTTGAGTCACAGATCTATTACAAAAAAGTTGCATACCAAATTAATGAAATTTTTGTCTGTAACCTTATCTAAATGTGTCTCACTCTTTACCGGATGCCTGGGGGATTTTGTCAGGCTGGCTTCATATCTGGCTCGAGTCCTACATCTTGGCATGCATATCCCCCTATGGTCACAGCAGATAGACCGCACGTAAGTCGATGTATAGAAAAAAATCTACACAGAACTGGAAGTCCACTGGAGCAGCCTATGCTTCCATGCTGTAAGGACAACAGCGTACCTGCAGGTACGAGCTACTCAGTACCTCCACCACAATGCACAAAATGTCCACACACAAATACAGAGAGTTCTTCATTTAGCAGAGCAAAAGGGTTGAAAATCAGGGAATAAGGTCAATAAGCTTGAATAATGTCTGTGAAGCCACTGAGGTTGCTTGAAGCCTCTTCATCCTTCTTCAAATTCTAACAAAACCTACTGATGACAAATAATTACCAAACCTGCTACGCCTCTGTCAGCGAAGGGGTAATGAAGAGCACTGCTGGGTGGCATACTTTTCACTGCCCACACTGGTAAAACAAGGTGTAACCCAGCTTTCGTGTGAATTGGAAGTGATTTTTTGAAACCCCCATAAAGGCCAAAGAACTTCATATGGACTAAGAACAGCAAAACATTAGGAGCATCCAGACAGATCTTCAGTTAGCACAAATCAGCACAGGGTGCAACGACAGAGGATCTGACAAGCTAACTCTGCTTCTTCTCTAGACAAATATGGTAAGCAACCCTTCCTTAAAAGCCTGATGGTTTATGTGCTTTGAGGTGGAAATTTAAAAAAAAAATAAAAAGCTTTATTGTGGGGGGGAAACCCTCGTACTGTGTTTTATATTCATGGAACAAAGAAACTCAAATCCACTAGGGAAAAAAAAAAAAGGAAGGTCTATATTTATTCTAAGTAAGTCACTTGAACTCAGGACAAGCAGTTTCTTCCACACTTGATACCATCTTTAACTCATTGTTTCTCATCAAATGACTAGTGGTGATAAGAATTTCCTGAGATAATAGGATTCTATTTCTAAGCAGTAAAAATAAGTATTATCAGATGCTACTTGGCATTCAGATTTGCAAGAATGGAAGAAAATTCCTCCACCCAATTATCAAACATACTCATTTTGGCCACTGTTACGTTACACAAAAGACCAGGAATTGGAGGCAGCCCCTTTCCAGAGTTGCCGACTCAGTCCCGAGACCCTCAGAAGTGCAATGGTCTGGAAGAGAGATGCTGAGCATTGAAACAATTCCTCTTCTGGCGTTACGTGTACCACAACATCTTATAACTGATTATTTCCTACACAACACCATGTTAACAAAACACTAAGGCCTGGAAAACGAGAGAACGCCAGAATTCAAGTTTCTTATACAACTTTCATTTTGATTGCCTTGTAGTATTTAAGTACATTTTCCCATCTGCTTCCACGAGTAAGTTTCCTCTATTTTTTAGCGCACGTGGACTGTGGTTGTTGAATGAGAACCTATTCCGTATTCTGATGCTAGCGGTGTGTGGGCCCAGACCGCATGGACACACTGTTCAAATACTGCTGAAAAGCCAGAACCATTACAATTCTTCAGGGGCACTTCTGCTGAGGGTTGTTGTTTGTTTTGTTTTAAATGACAAGATTTTAACAATGAGAAAGTGCGCCATAAGCAATAATTGGCAGTGTGAATATTAAGTCCACTTTTCTGGATGAGAAACTGAAATAAACAGCAAGTAAAAAGCACCTCTGCCACAGGCCCAGGTTCATATTTACCAGAGTAGCATTACATAGTATATTTATTCAAATATGACTGGATATAGTTTGCATTGACTTCCATCACAGGTGGAAATGTGGAATACAGAATTTCTGTCCACCCATGAAATGAATTAACTAGCCTTATACAGCTAAGGCTGAGGTAACTTTGTTGATGATAAAATCATCCTTTCCTTCCCCAAACTCCCTCCCCCATTTCACAGGCCCCTTCCCACCTTTGCAAAAAATATGAGCCAGCTTTCAGCTCCCACCAGTGCTCCCAGCCTTCTCCCACCTCCTCTGCTCCCCGCTCTGCTCACATAGCGCTCCTTCCCAGCGTCCTGCTGGACCTTCAACAAGAAACCCAGACCACTACTAACCCAGCAGAAACTTCTCCAGATTTTTGGTTGCTGGATTGTTCAGCAACTGCAGCTGGGAGAGTTCCCCAACTCGAACGCCGAGCGATGACCAGACACGTGCGTGGAGGTGCAGCACTAGGGCCACGTTGTCTCCCGACCGCTGCAGGACGCGTGGATTCTGCGCCAAGCAGCAGCTGCTGACATCAGCTCCTTTTCAGATCGTATGTACTTTGTTTTAACCATCAGGTGCCCTACGCTGTGAACTCTTCAAGAGCAGACACCCTCCTTAATGAGGGCTTGGTCAAAATCTAGCAAACAGCAGACACCGCTGCAAACAAACACATAACGAGCAATCAACTGAACTGGCCACTGGAGGAAGAAAGGCATTTCCTAGTTAGTCTTGAGTTTCCATCTTCTGCCTGAAAATGCAAGTACCTCGCTCCAGTGGTCCTGTTCCTGTTCCTTTGAATGGCCACAAAATCAATGGGGAAACATGGGAATGGAGAGAAAACCGCCATCCCAACTGGATGGTGCACCATGGGAAGGTGCTTATTCAAGCTTTTCAAGACTAACTATAGCGTCAAAGGACTCAGACCTATCCAAGAGCCACCAGTATCCACGACAGTCCCCCACTCCCACTGATAAAGGAGGGGATGTTAAGGGTCAGGGCCACACACAGATCCTACGGTGACCGGAAGGTAAATACTCGAGGAATTCCTACAGGAAATACGATTACGGGTAGCACCAGAGAAGCCTCATCCAAAGAGGACACTAGACTGCCTCTCAGAATATAAGTCAGTAAGCCAAAAAGCCGAGAGACTCACACATTAAGCGCTCAAAAGTATTATGTGACTGTGGCGGCATTTATCAGCCATTAGACATATCAAAGGACCTGAAAGAAAACAAAGAATAAGAATGGCTTGTTTGGCACTGCAAACAGTTCTGCTATTTTGCAAAGTACAGACAGCTTTGGTGGCACAAACTGATGCGTAAGGACATAATTTCCCACTGGATAACGACAAATCTTGAAGCAAAAACTCTTATCAGGAAATGTCTGGGCTCACTTGGCCATGCGATTATTTTTTCTCTTTGCTTCTTGTTCATCTCACCGCTGCCACTTTCGGGGCGTGTGTTGAAAGCTTAACTGACTCATAAATGTCAGTGCAAACTTTAACCTATAAAGCCAGGCATTAAAATTTCATGGCGGCGGTGTTGAAGGCAGCAGGGTAGGGCAGTGGCACTGGTATGGAGCAGAGGCAGCACATGGGATCATCAAGAGAGGAACTGAGTGGGGTTGGACAACCTCTGTTTTACACACTGCCATCCTGTATCCTGGATGTGCCACCGCTACTGCCGCGTCCCCGTTAAGCTTCTACGTTTCATGAGGAAACGACAGCACAACCTTGCACGCTGCCATAGCAGCTTCTCCTCTGGCTTCCCAGCCAGGCTGTTTCCAAAAACACTGCCAGCAACTGCGGAGGGCTGCCCCTCACTCCCTGTCTAGCTCCCAGTATTATTTAATATTTTTTTAACCATATTCACAGAAGCACAGGATAAAGAACAGCTGAGGAAGCAGCAGGCGGGGCCACAACAGTGATGCTTCGAGTTATTTCCTTGCATGGGAATGCCTCATGCAAGCACCGGAGCCCTGCGGGAATGATGGATGCCAAGCAGCAGGAATGCTGGGATCTTCTGAGCTAGTGGTTTCCTAGAGGCACTGACAAACACCTTGTTCTGCCACCGGTAGCACAGAAAAAATTACACCTAATCTCTCTCTGTTGTTGTTTCCTAAATGAAAGGCAAGTGAGCTTCTGCCCTGAGGGTTATTGCTGCTGATGGTTTGACATCGCTGCTGTGAGAGTCCCACGCTGCAACAAACACCAGGGCACTGCCAGCCAGAGACACAACCGCCTGCGGCCGAATGCTGCGGCTGAACCTTCCCTTCAGCAAAACAGCAAGGAAAACTGCGTATCGGCAATATTGCACATCTTGCCTACATTCTGTCATCTTAGCAGGGCCTGCCATGGTTTCTCCTCAACCTGGAGCTTTGCTCACTTTCTGCTTCCCAGAGGGAGGCAGAGGAGGCTGGGAGCACTGAGGAAGAGCAGGAGGAAACCGCCAGGCTTACGAGACAAGGAGAAATAACACACATACCTGTAGGATCACACAACTGGAGACCATCACAACAGATTAAAATCAAGGCAGTCATGAAGGACAGAAGGGCTCTACAACTACCTGAAAGGAGGTTGTAGCGAGGTGGGGGTCGGTCTCTTCTCCCAAGTAACAGGTGACAGGATGAGGAAACAGCCTCGAGTTGCGCCAGGAGAGGTTTGGGATGGATATCAGGAAAAATTTTTTCACAGAATGGGTTATCAAGCATTGGAACAGGTTGCCCAGGGAAGTGGTTGAGGCACCATCCCTGGAGGTATTTAAAAGATGGGTAGACGTGGTGCTGAGGGACATGGTTTAGTGGTGGTTTTGGCAGTGTTAGGTCAATGGTTGGACTCGATGATCTTACAGGCCCCTTCCAACCTCGACGACTCTATAAGGGTAACCTTATTTCTCGCAGCACCTAAGTTTGAGGGCCAGTTGTCTGAGCTCCTGTTCTCACCTTCTTCGCGGAGGCTCTGTCCTTGCTCCGATTTACTCTGTGCTAATCTTCACTCAGCCCTGCTGCTCCCCCCGTTCCCCCTGCACGCTGGCAGAGGTCCCCACCTCGCACCCACCGCCCCTGTGCCCTGGGGAGCATCACAGAGCACCCGACACCACCCTACGCTGCGTTAGCGGCGCTCACTTCATTCCTTTCAAAGGCTAAGAAATTGCCCCAAATTTGAGAACAGTAACAGGCACGCTCCTGACACCACAGCAACTCTGCTGCAAAATTCAGACCTTTTTATGCAAAACAAAGTAGCTGGGTACCACGGCTGCAGGATCACAGCTCTGCTTTGTTTCAAACACAGCAAAACCAACACCCCGCTCCCTCTCCTGCTCAGACCCTGCTCCACAATTTTTGTTGTCATTCTAATTTCTTAATTCGCCCCGAGGTAAAAACTCCTCATGGAATGGAAAATTTCAGCTCAAACAAATTTAAAATGTGGCAAAATTACAAGCTAATGGGAACAGGATCTGAACTAGGGGGTGCTGGACTAGTCTAACTAAACACAGCACCAGCGGCTCTACCTCTAAAGCATATTTTGACCCGCTATGTAATTAGACACAATTCCACAAACTGGAATTATGTAAACCACTCCGCATACATTATTTTCGAACGTCCCAGCCATTCGCTGGATACATCTTTCCACCCACATGGAGCCAATTACAGAATCGGCACCCAAACTCTCTGGGACAGCCAGAAAAGAAAGAAGCGGGCAAGCCAAGATCACTGCGAGCACACTCTGACTTAGCTTCATTCGCACGGGCATCACAAACCCGCTTAATTCTTAACAGACTGCTCTAAATGTCTTCATAAAATTTCTTTACCCCCTCAAGTCTGCACCCTTATCCCATCCCTATTTTCCTACAGAGCAAAATCCATTACCTGGTGCAAAGAGCTCACCTCTTCAGAACAGCCTGCTTAGAGGAAAAAGTAACGCCGTCATACAAAGATGTCATAACTGTATATTGAAAAAAACCGAGGAACTGGTCAAGCTGAGTAATGCAATGAGACTGAACTGCTTCTCGTCCTGGAAGACTCATAAACCTGCCCATAAAGGCTATGAACCAGCGTTTTCAAAGACACCACCCCCTTTTATGGCTTGGATTATTTTTCCATGCCAGATGCGCGTTTAACAGAGTAATACAAACTGCAGTTTCTTAATATACTCTCTTAGTACTGTGGCAGTTTGTAAGCTATTATTTCCCTCAACATGTGACTAGTCATGTTTTCAGTAAGCCCGTATGAAGAAGAATCCTTCAGTGGCAGTTTGTACAGTGCAAGGAAGGCCTGAAGTGTTAAGTATTATCATTTGGCAGTACGGATAGTGATTACAACACGCAGCCTGAGGATATTTCACCTCCAGACCTGCCGCCATCCTGCTGGGTGGAATAAAGTCTCTTCCTAGCAAACTCTCCAAGGGTGTGTGTTGTGAATAGTAAAACGGATGGTACAGTATACGCAGCTGCATAAAACGCACAGAAATCCACCTACGTACTGCAAAACATTTAGCTTTTCATCAGGTAAACGTAACTTTGTATCCCGGCCACTTGTTTAAAGCGAAAAGCTGCACAAGTGCTTCCCCATAACAGGAACTCATTAAAAGTGACTTCTTTGGACCACACTGCACTCGGCTTGATGGAGTAGTGGAGATTCTTCTCACTGCACGCCATTCTGTTAGCAAAAAGACTCCTCTCATCAGTCTGCTGAAGTAGTTCCCTAATTTCTCATCACCTTTCACCAATTATTCCATATACCTTTCAAGAGCAAACCAAGAGAAATACTCATTTTTTTCTAAGTGTGTTTTCACAGCAGCTGGAATGGCCCCTCTTCAGGGCTTTACTATGCTATAATCCAAGATTAGGAGCCTGTAATAATAAATAGCCGTCAGAGATGACAGTATAGTATACCACTGTCCTACAAGTGAAGTATTTTGGAAAATCCTAAGCTTTTTGCATTTTTCAAGGTAATTTTTACAATGTTGCTTACACTTGGTCCTAATCTGCTGCTTATAAATACAACACAACAGTGACTTACAACGGTGAATCCCACCAGTTCAATCAAATCACAAAATGAGTGGCAAATGACGAAGTATGCTTTAAAAAGTTACGTCTTCTGCACATTTACAGATTAGAAAAGAGTATCTTTTGACCGAGAAAGAAGAAAAAAGCTCATATATCAGAGGAAAATAATCTAGACTTCAATCACATCTAAAGCTCTGTTAGCAGGTTTGTCGTACGATCCTTTTGAATTTCTTGTACACTCAGCAACTAGATCTGATAGTAAACATCAAACCGGGAAGGCAGCTTTTGAAAATCCAGGCTCAGCTGATACAACTCTTTTAAGTCAAGTTCAAAGTAAATTTTGAAGATGAGATAGCACACTACACCTGAGTGTTTACGACATTCAATAGGAGAAATATGCAGCTCCACACTGCAGCGCACCCTGGATACTCCCTCCTAACTCTCATCTTCTCTGCTTTGCCTCCCCCCCTCCAAAATTAACAGGGCAAAATTAATAGAGCTAAGTAACTCACGACAAGTTTAAAGCAACAGCAAGGGAGTTTTACTTGGACGTGCTGGAGTAAGCAAAAATCAAGGCAAAACCAACCCAGTCCTGCTGATCAGCATTTTACGCTCACTGGAAACGCCACAAACCTCACACATTTTGCTCGAACGGACGCAGTGCAACTCCTCTGTGAGCTCGGCGCTTTCATCCACGAGCAAAACCTATCTCACCTTGTTGGCATTCAAGTAATAATGCAAATTGTTACCCTGCAGACCACTATCCATCTCCTTAAGAGCAGATAAACACCGGAACTCTTTAAGAGATATGACTTGAGATATTCTTCCTAAAATAACACTCTGTTCTGCTTTTGCTGCTGATGGTAAAACTTTCACGAGTGTCGGTTTGCATGAGGGAATTATCAGGGGGTACACCAAAATGTCAGAGCTTGTTTGCCACCACTTGATTTCTATCATAAGTAACTTACACTATGTGAGCTGCAACAGAAAATGTTATCTATAGACTTTTTCTGCCGGAAAAATTGAAATAGAAGGTGAAAGTCACCTGTAGGGTGACACTGTAACATACTATTAATACAGAATGATTTACAGCATATCTGCCTTATCACCGCACACCAATGAAAGAAAAGTCATTCTAAGAATTTTCCCCAAAATGTAAGAAATACTCCAACAACAACTTGTAAATTTTCCATAGGATGATAGTCAACGTTATGGGAGATTGTCTACTTTTACACCCCCTGTGTGAAGAGGCACCTCTGAAACAGCCAAATCTCTGCCTTTCTCTGAGAAACGAACCAAAGCCTGATGCGGGGAAGGCTGAGGGCGGCTGCATGGAAGTAGACGATGCTGAGCTTTATCCAAGTGCCTCACACAGCGCTTCCCAAACCCTGCAGCCAGCCCAAGGAGAGCAGTGAGAGGGGCTTGTGGCTGAAATCTTGGATGCTGGAACTGGCACTGCTCGGAGAGGGAAGGGAGGAAAGTCCTGGCACCAGCCTCTGCATCCCAGCTCTTTCTCCGGCCAGCCTTCTCCAGAAGGCAGCACATTTAACAGAGCACAACTCCTTTCTAAAGACAGTATAAATTTAAGCTGTGTTTCAAACTGGGACTGACTAGATCATTTCAGTAGAAATGAGGGTAAACGAAGCATACCTGGTAATTAAACAAAAATCCTGTTTGCAGGACTACAGATTACTTTCAAATTAGGAACGAGGATATCCCTTGCCAATGTTTCAACATTGGTATGACTGTATTTTGAGCCACCACAGAGGACAAGCGATCTAGTCCTGGATGTCTTTACGTCTAAATGCTGTAAAAACCAAGGAAAAATGAGATATTCTACCTTAACCATCTGTCAACTTTTATAGAAAAAACTGAGCATACTCTTACCTTCACAAATTCTATCCAGTCGCTGCCGCTTGACTTTGTGTTTATCCACAAGTGCCATTCTTGATGGTGTTTTGCAACTTTCTGATTCAAAAAGCGAAGCAGTCCCCCAGGAGCTTAGGAAAACTCACAGGAAGGGGGGTGCATACCGCCACTGTCGATCCTGCAGAGAAATGAGAGGATTCATTAGGATTCCCAGCACACCAGGTGAGACCTGCCCGTCCCCAACAGCAGAGCAGGTTTCTGGAAGGACAGCTGGGAGTTCAGTGCTTCCAACCCAAGGCCAGGCTGGATGGGGCTTGGAGCAATCTGGTCTAGTGGGAGGTGTCCCTGCCCAGGGCAGGGGGCTGGAACTAGATGATTTTTAAGGTCCCTTCCAACCCAAACCATTCCATGATTCTATGATTTTAGCCCCTGCGTCCCACTGGTCACACACCTTACACTGCAAATCAAGTTTATAGCCCCTTTATCTTCCCTGTGATAAGAAAAAACAGCACTGTACACAAGAACTGCCGAAGCGCTGGATGGCCTTCCCAGTTTTATTTCTGTCTTAAAAATCTATTCCTAGCAGATAAAATCCATTAAACTATTTTGTAGGCTCACAGACACTGAAAGATTATTAGAGAGTACATAAAAAAGGGAAAGTAGCTCTTGCTTTTCCAGTACTTTCACACACACACACCCCCCCACACACACACCCCCCCACACCTCCACTTTCATGTCTCATTTAAGCCTTACCCTGTAAAAGTCATCAATAGACCTTGAATTTGCAACTAGACCTTGATACAAATTCCAGCTGTCACCGTAGCCCGTCCTTACCTTCATACTTGAAGGGCTAACATTAAACTTTGGGTGCCAGAGCCGTTTCTAGCAGGCACACTTTTAAATGCCGATGAAATAAAGCTCTCCATAAAGCGGTATGTGTGGCTGATCTATAAGAAAAGCTCTACAAAGGGACAACGGCTGCGGGCTTTTCTGCATTTTGGTGACACAGAGGAAGACCCTAAATGGATCCGCTCAGGTCTGATGCTTTTGTTCCTTCAGAGAGCCAAAGGTTCGTTTAATCCCTGAACGCTCTGACCTGAGCTCAGGCTGCAGCACCTGAATGTGCCATTGTGGCACTTTTTTACCCAACAGCTTCCCTGTAAAATCCAGGTATGAGCTTTTCAAAGCAAGTTCCACAACAGTACTTATGAATCAAGACACACAATTAGAGACCCCACGCTGACAACTGAAATCAAACAATGCAACACTACACGCGCTAATTTTTTACCGAGTTATGGCATACTACCAGTGATTCAATATCCTCTTTTATATTTTAAGGTGAAGACAGATAACCCTGATATGAGCTACAAACCCTCCAGGGAGCATCCAGCTCAAGAAGCTCCTGCCCCCCCCCAGCAACCCCCCACCCTTAAAAGGCGCCAAAAGAGCAGAATTAGTAGAAAGCTGTGATTTCCAGAAACAAAGGAAAACACCACCACCACATTTTTGGAGGCCTTGCAAGGAGAGAAGGGGAAGAGGGAGACAGGCACAAGCACAAGCACAGCAAGAAATCCTCTCCTGAGTGGCCATCTGTATCGCGCTGCAAAGTCTCAACCACTCTGCCTGCAAAGTCCTAGCAAGGGTTAAAAAAATAAATAAATTCTGAAAAGACAGGAATAACCACAACCTTGGTACCAGTCGTTCAAACTGACCCCCAAACACCTCCTCCGTGGCAGGTGGATTTTCACACTGCATTATTTGCACACAGAATTTTCACGACAAACTAAAAAACCGCTGGGTTCATGTCATAGAGGACACAGGAGAACAAGACATCGGGCATCAGAAAAATCCAGGCTGATGTCCAAAAATTGACCTTGGGCAACGGTCTGTAACCTTGACTTCTGCTTTTCTTCTGTAGAGCAGCGGTAGCAGCATTTAGCCCGTCCTCTCGAAACACTTCGGGTTCTTCATATTCATGTAGTCCAGTCAGGCGTTTCTACCTTGTATTTTATTCCTCTGCAACAGCTTACGGCTCTCCTAAAACCACGCCAGTGAAGCAATAACTTCCCAGAAAACACAGTTAACAAACGCAATAGGCGAGGCTGAGCATGGGAGGGATAAGGGCTCTAACAAAGCCCCTGCATACCAAGATGACAATTTCATGGAGATTATTGTTATTATTATAAATGGTTATCAATTATGCATCACATTGATAGTTAATTTATAAAAGGAAAAGGGTTGTGTTGGTACAACTGAATTCTGACTAAGGGAAGATAGGCGATTTCCTGGTAGTTAATGGCCAATTTCCCAGCAGCACAACTGCAGCATAATCTCCGAGATTTATAGCAATAATTAATTGATTTTTTTTAAACATAGGGATGCTAAAGAGCACGATTCCCACTCACATTAATAATTAATGCAACATTCTAAAAGACGCAGAAAACTTCCATTCCAGAGGCAGAAGCTTGCTACAGTCAAACTATTTCGCACAACAAAAATTAAACTGTTAGCGTAGGTAAAGCCAGAGTAGCCAACAGCATTTCCATCATCAACATTTAAAAGTATAGACATGAATTTTTAGCCCTATTACATCCCACTCTGCTTTCAGGGAGAAACACCAGGTTACGCAAAAGTCAAGGCAGAAGAAAATAAGTTAGTGTTTTGTTCTGAAAATGCTCAAATGGTTCGTTATGTTGGGGCTGCAACTCCTTCCCCCTTTTACCCCCGACAAAATCAATATGCAAAGTGTATTTAATTTTGACAGAGTGCATTTTCTGATGGACAAATGCTTCCATTAGAGTTCTCTTCTCCTGCCATCTCAATTCCCTGCATTACTCCCTGGAGGAAAACTTTCTACAAAAGAAACTAATAACAATCAGAGAAATTACTGCTCATATTATCAGAATCCCACACGGCTTAATGTAATGCCCATGAATGAACTCCTTCCTAATGATGTTAACTATTCCAGCTTTGTCTGACAGGTGTCCACGATGATATCAACCAGCAATAAAAGCCCAACTCAGAAGACTTATTAGAAATGTGGCAGGAGCTGCCGAGCAGGATTTGGCAGGGATGGATAAAATGGAGAAAAGCAGATGTGCAGGGCACAGAAACAAGCGGATACTCCCCAGCCTTCATATGAAGCTGTAATTAAGAAAGCAGTTCTTCCATTTGTGGGATGGAGGACGCAATTAGTTGCGAACCCAAACTTCAATCTATCCTCAATGATTTCTCCATCCAAACGAACCTCAAAACAATCACAAGGCTAAATGTCCCCCACAATAAAATAAATATAATCAGGACAAAAATCATGGTCAGCAATTAAAATACAAGAAAACCTCATTGTGTAAGGAAATTTGAGTGAGAGAGGCGCACGCACAAAAATTGTACTTCATCTTCAGCAAGATTAGGAAACAAGTGAAGTGATTTACATACAGTAATTGCATGGCCGTGTTAGCCTCCAACAGTGTCTTTCAAAATGTAAATTTTCTTGAAAACCCTCGGACACGATGATAGCCCAGCAGTTATTTATTTATTTAAAGAAGGAACCTACTTAAACACAGTGTTTTAGGAAAAAAACCTATCCCGACGTAACACATTTAAATAGCTTCTTAATACTGCCTGTTAAATACCACAATCCATGAGCCAGAAAATGAAAGCAGAGAAAGCTGCATTAGGGCTTGTTTTTCCTGCTTTAGATGGGAAACGAAAAGAAAGAAAAAGCGATTTCCCAAAATAAAATGCAAAAAGAAGACAAAAAGAAGAGAAAGGTGACTTTACAAAGAATGTGTTGCCTTCTAAGCTCTCTCTCAACTAGCACTGTTTTATCATCTTTTCATGGCATACGTAGGTAGCACAGGAGCACGAACATAAATGGGGAACATCTATTTTAAAGCATCCGTCGCAGGCATCATCAAACCACGGTGGCACCCAGCAGGTGACTAAGAGCCACCAGTCTATACAAATTGTGCCTCACGCGTTCCCTCTCTGTGCCCAGCCCCGGGAAAGCGGAATGGTGTTCCTTACACCCCAATCTGTGACAAGCCGACGCTGATGCAAGCGCACGGCCCCGCTGCAGCGCCGCAGGCGCCGCAGGCTTTGGCAAGCATCATGAAAGGACCTGTGGGTTCTGCCCAAAATGCAGCTCATCGGCAAGGATGCGATAAATCCACGATTGCTGCCTTTCGAGGTGTGAATGAACAAGTGGTACGAACACACCACTTCTGCCAATGAATACACGGTCATAGGTTAAGTGCGACTCCCTCTTTAACTTCAAACACAAGCATCTTTCTAAACAATCAAAAAAAGCACACACACACACACTCCCAGATCCTTAGTGGAGTCAAAATCCTGTTGCTCACAATTTCTGACTACATTTTCTACCCTCTACAAAATATGGCATCAACAAAATGGAGATTCCCTACTATAGGAAACTCCTGGCTCCACGAACTGCAAAAGATCCCATTTCCAAAGGAAAATTTCCGTCCTTCCTCACGTCTAAACTGGGGTCCCACACGTACAACTCCTCACTTAAACGAAGGAAAATCCAGTCCAAATGTTTTGATGATACCACCAGACATTTCCTAGGCTGTTGGGAAGAAGTTCCCGGAGAAGGTTTTGTACTTGTGATTACTGCAGGACATCGCTCCTCTCAGCTGGAAGCAGACCAAGATGCCCAAGTGGTCTGTAATGGGGAAGTTAGTATCTGCCAATGCCAAGGGCAACTCTCCCTGCAGCCTCCTTCATGTAAAGGTCCAGTTTTCCAAAGCTCAATCGCACTTGAAATGAGATTTCAACGGAAGAACAGCCCTCAGAGCTGTGAACTGTCCTGCCTTAGCATCACCGGGTGTTAACTGTTCTGAACTAGCTGCCCACTTCCACCGCTGATCATTTCAGACGTCGGCAGCTGCCGTGGGGAGGGCAGGAGGGGCTGTGAAGCAGAGTTCAGCGCAAGAAAGGAAACGCAGAGAAAAGAAAGAAGGAGACACGCAGAGATAATGACAGGGGAGGGAAGCGGACAAAGGAGATGGCACAATGCAGAAGGAACACTTTGTGAACACTGTGTCATCATCCTTCCTCCCTATGCCGGCGGCACATCCTTAAGTGGGATGCCCCGCTCAGCCCCCATCACCTTCTCTCTCTAAAGCCCTGGCATGACCACAGGGGAGGAGAGAAGCACATGGAAGGGAAGGGACAGACAACACGATCCTTCTTGAGATCCTGTTTTTGGATGTCTTCTTTTAAACAACAGTAAAACAACACGGGAAACTCACAGTGTCAAGACACTATTAAACCTGATAGCCCAGCAGGAACCAAAAATGGATTAAACATTTATAAAGGCAGTGAGAACAAACATAGATTTTCATTAGCCAAAATAAAAAGTAGGGCTGCTGGGTTTGGGGGTTTTTTTAATGCCATTGTATGGGAAATAGGATGCTGGGGGGGGGGGGGGGGGGGGCTTTTTCCCGATTTTTGAAGAAACTACCTTGGCTCTAAATCAAACCTCAGTGCCAGGCTCCCAGCAGCCTGCATCCCCCCCCAGGGGCCCTCAGCACCCTCAAAACAGTGAGGGCAGGACTCTTGCTACAAACCCATCGTTAATTAGGTTTAATGCTTTTACCAGTTATTAGTATGATTTTGCTGCCGCAGAGTGTTCAGCGATGTTTTGCACTAAGGCCTCTCCGTGGGAATGACTGGATGACGCCGCGGGTGGCAGTAAGTGTTTTTTGTCTAGGTGACTCGTTTGTTTTCTGCCCAGAAACTTAATGACCAAAGTCTTGCCCCTCCACTGCCTACCTGGTGCCTTCCCCCAAAAACTGCTGGGGAAAGCGCACTCACTGGGAGAGAAAGCAGTAACGCAGCAGGTTAAATGTGCTTCACGGTGAGCCGGCACTCCCACGTCAGCACCTGCTGCTCTTCACTGTACAGAAAAGGAGAAAAACATGCTGTAGGAGTCTTGCGTTGAAGAACTGGTAACAATTTTGAAGAACTTGCTATTATATGAGTGAACAAAATGTACCGTAACGGCATATGAGCCTGCACATCTGTTGCTAAATTAAACACGCTACGTAACGATGCAGACCACATCTTAAAACATTATGCAACAAGATACAGACTGTGCTAAAATAATAAGGCTTCAAAGATGACACAGAAGGCCTGATCCTGCATTCCTTTTAGCCCTTGAAAGTCATGGCGACTACCCCTCATCAATTCTACTCCACCAGAGCTACTTGTCGACTCAGTAAAAGAAGAATCACAATTTTATTTATATATATATGTATATATATGCCCTTCAAAGGAAAAAAAGACAGACAGGTTTGTAGCATTTTCCTTCCTCTCCATCTTAATGATGCACAAAGCATGAGAGAGGTTTTTGTTTGAATCTGGATTTATTTTTTTTTTAATTTCTTTAAGAATCATACTGCAGGTTACAAATCGCACTCCCGTTTGGGTTCCTGGTAGTCAGCAAGATGTTATAAAGACCTACTGAAATGACAATATTCAAGTTACCTCAAGAGCCATGGTACAGAAGAGAGGGGAGTGAGATACCTGGGGTTTTGTTCCTATTTTATTTTTCAACATTTTTTCCCAATTTTATTTTCCAACATTAGCGACTAGTTCTTGGCTTTGAGAAAAGAAGATCCAGGCACGCTCCCTTGTCAGGTACTAACAGCCCTCCACAGATCCTCTGTGAGTTTTCAAGTAAAACTAGGAAATACCAGAACTGGCACTCCTTTCATTCCCAAAGCTAAAATACAAACAACCAACCCAAACAGACAGCAAGAAAATTGCTTTAAAGAAAATAACTGTCATCTCTCTTTCTGGCATCAGAAGCGAAGCCTGTCGATGCTCTGCTTACCCTGCACCAACAGCCTTCAGGGGCCTGGTGATGGGCAAAACAGTAACCAGGAGCTGAACCCAAATTATCCACTTAGCTTCAAGAGCGCCTAATCCATCTGCTAATTAATCACGGGCCTCCTTCAGCCTCTCTTATCTTGTTTTTCTAAGTATCTGACACTGATAACGTGCACACTGATATTCCTACAGCACATAACTGGCTGGGAAACCACCCTTAACTTTTCAAATAAACCACGAGGAAATGATACATAAATAATCTTACGGTCTCCAAAGGACCCTGCCATACTGAAAAACAAAATCTCATTCTACATTTTACCAGAGTTCTTTGAATTTC
This sequence comes from Dromas ardeola, assembly GCA_013398915.1. Classification (NCBI taxonomy): domain Eukaryota; kingdom Metazoa; phylum Chordata; class Aves; order Charadriiformes; family Dromadidae; genus Dromas; species Dromas ardeola. Next base: position 53,562 of record VYZM01018832.1, on the reverse strand, counting down.
TTGTTATTTATTTTCACTAATCGTAAAGACTAATGCTGAAGCGAGGTGAACCTTTGCTGGTTGCACATCTGGATAACCAAAAGCTCTCCTCTATTCAAGCCGTTATTCGCTCCTGTACCGAAATCAGCACAGCCAAATTAGAAACCCAGAGAAAAATGACAATTTGCTGGATTGTCGGATGAGCCATGCAGTTCCTTGGCCATTAGAGGGCATTTTATACTGCAGAGTGAAGCGCCGGCACAGCTTGTGCACAGCATCACTAACCCCCATCTGGAGCTGCTGCAGAACAGTTTCTGTCGACTCTCATTTAGTAATCGCCACTTTTCAACCTTTCCATATGCTGTATATAGATGAGCAAGCAAGAGCAAGGACAAGAGGAAAATAAGATGAAATAGCTATGAAGAAAAGTCCTGGTTAAATAAACACTTTGGTGCGCAGCTATTGTTGCTTCCAAGGTTTGGTTTTGTTCAGTTCACTTCTTCCCCCTCCCTAACTCCAACACAGCAAACTTCATCCTTTTTACTCTCACAAACAGCACTTTATGTTTTAAGTTAAGAAAAACTGTAAATTGTGCCACGGCACCACTACCCATCTCTGGAGCTAGAGGGGAGAGCTCACCTGTCTTCAGAGCTGAACAAAGGTAAATCCAACCTCCTCACTGCCAAGAGGCAGGACACGGCCACTTACCTTCAGACGTCTCCTTCTAGTTACTACTATACTGCTAAATGTGGACTCTAAACTGTTTTCAGCTTCTACTGGCTAGGAAACCACACAAAGCCACCCACTTCCCTGTTTCGGTGGTTTTCCTCTCTCCATCTAAATACAAATCAAATTAGGAAAGAGACAGATATCTCGCTATACATCTCCAAATACACGTATGTTTGTAATCAGGGTGGCCAAACTTCCTGACTATGAGCTGCGTACCAAAATCTTCACGTGGCTGAGAGCCACATCCTCCCAACCTCCGTACCCTCCTCCCGCCACACAGGCCCCCGTGCCCCCCTCTAAAGCCTTGCGTTTCTCGCATCCCCACGACTCAGTGCTGCCAATCTGCCAAGCCCACTTTCCTCGCCGGTCTCCATCCAAAAGCACAGGGCTGGCAGAGGTGGTGTCCGCATTTTGTGGCGCACTACAGCAGCACCCAGCACTCCTGCCTTGCAGGATTTCATTAAACATCTGTACGTAGTGTGTACTGCCATGATACTCACAACTTACTCCTGAATTCCTCCTGAACAGAAAGTTCAAAGCAGCAAGCGCAGCAACAGCAAGACTACCAAAAGGACCCTGGATATCAACACTTTCCTTCGGGTGCCCACGCTTAAAGACTAACACTAAAACCAAGACCACCTATCTTTGCGACTCTTGCAAGTCCTTGACTCTATCACCTCTAAATAAAAGAAATAATAAAAGAAGCAACAATAAAAGAAATAACAAAAGAAGCAACTAGATGAAGGCATCCTTACAAGCGAACACATGGGATACTCGGGGAGCACAGCACTTCCTTCCTCTGCGCCATCTCCGCCTGGCAGTCTGTCCGTGAAGGCACCCCACTCCCGCAGCGGCGCCCACCTCGTATCCTGCATCACAGGTTGACGTGAGACAAGAACATGACAGCACCCTCATCTCTGCCAGCACAGCCCACCTACAGACCTACAGGATGTACAACTGAAGTGTCTCCAGGTCTGGAATACCACCCTTCGCTCCTGATTTCTTAGTTCTTCCATAATTGGGATCAGACAATTAAATCTTACATGAAGACCCAAGTGGCTCCAGTGATGAGCAGCGACACAGGACATTCTCCTTGGGCCCTGTCCCACAGTGACCAAACACTACGTAGGACGATGGCTACTTATCGTGGAAGGTATCTTGGTGGCCTCAGCCCAGTTCCTTAGGGGATGCATGCGCATATCCCAAGGAAGATGACAGCAATGCACACCAGCCCACACCTTCATGCCTCAGTTGAGGGCCAGAGGAGTCTCCTTCTGCCTGGCAGGAGACTCCACCATTCAGTCAGGATGGAACCCAGCTCACCCGAACAGTCCCTCGTGCCCCAGCTGCACCAGGAGACTCAGCCCCTCACTAGCACACCAAATTCCCCCGTATGGAACAAACTCCTTGTGTTTCTCATTACATCACAGATATCTCAAGCTTTATTCCCTGTCAAATCTCCCAGAGCCTGTCCTGGGAGCTGTGTCTGGACTGGAATCAGCAAAAAGGAGCAGTGACACTCTTCTATCTCCAGGAAATCTTTGGAGTTATAATTTGCCCTTATTTTAGTGCTTATATTTACAAGCCACTCTTACATAAAAAGTCCTCATCTGCATTGACTTACTTAGCAACATGAAATAAAATAGCCTGAAGCTATTCATGTTGCCTAACATACTTTTTTTTTTTTTTTTATGTAGATGATGCTCTGTGTAAAGGAATATTCAAAGGGGAAAACTGTTTTGTTTGTAACACTTATTACTATCACCGAAGAAAATATGTTTAACAAGTCTCCAAGGGGGGGAAACACATGTAATACCTTTAACAGCTCAGCTAATTCATCTTTTGCTGCCCGACTGCTGGCGAAATCTCAAATGGAAAGTCTCAGAATGGAAATGTGGAAACCCCCGTCTCTTGTAGTCCAAGAACTGTTCCTGCTATACAACCTCTTTCCATCGGAGTGAGTCCTGTTTGTTTTCAGCACATAGCAGCTTTACTCTACAAAAAAAAA
>VYZM01018832.1:0-50827 GCA_013398915.1 Dromas ardeola | reverse complement strand
AAAGAGTTCAAGAGTTCAAGGCTACGTCTCCATTCAGGCGTACGCCCACAATGCAAACCGGCCTCTCCGTCCTGTGCTGAAGGCATTCCTCTCCCCACCACCTACCTACAAAAGGGCCTTGTCTGAGGGAAATGAGAAATGAAAGAAGGAGCTGGATGCTAAGAACGGTGGAGAGGAGAAAAGCCCAGCCAGGTGTTGGGGCATCAAGGACCAGGAGGGCTTGGATCAAGAAATGAGTCAGGGATGAGGATGGAGGGTGGCTTTCGGAGTGAGCAAGGGTCTGGGGAGCCCCAGGGGACCCTTCTGCCCTTGGGGCTCCCCTCATGCAAAACTCATGCTCCAGACAACACCGAGCCCCACGGGGTCAGGCAAAAGTGCAGTCAGGATGAAATGTGTGAGTATTCCCGTGAATTCCCGCGGGAAAGAGCTCGGAGGGACGCGGGGCGGCTCCGGGATGGGTCAACCGCGAAATGCTGCCTCCTCCCTGCTCTTCCATCCCCATCCCTCCCTCTGCATCTCGCCTTTGCTGCTCTTGCAGCATCGCTCACGCGGTTTAATTTCCAGAGGAGTGAAAGAAGAAGAAAAGAGGGAGCCAAGTGAGTGGAGAGACGTTTAGATAACAGTAATAAATAAGATTAAATAATTCTCTCACCACTAACCTTTAGCGGTAAGTCAGAGTATCCTCTGCAACCACCACAGGTTTGCATAATCTACACATCTTTCTTATAAGTCTTGCCAGCTCGCTGTACCAAGGCTATTTTGGGATTTAACAACACTCAGGTTATTGACCTAAATTTACACAGGCTCATCTGGAGCCATAACGGTCCATTGTGTGCCGAGGCCTGCTCAGGACGCCTTAATACACAGATTATTGATGCAATGAACTGTGACGGCTCCTATAGAGCTGTTATGGTTTATTGTAGCAACACCTACTCGGGGTCCCTTTAATGCGCAGATCGGTGACACAATAGACAGAAACGGCCCCTACTTGGGGATGCATTATCCCACGGATCACTGACATGATAGACCGCAGTGGTTCCAGCCTCCTGCCTCAATGCAGCAGGCAAACACCCTAACCCCCTGGTTCCCAAATCCTGGGGAGCTGCCGGTGGACGGATAAGAGGTGTGGGGCCCGATGATGCGGGGACGCTGCTCCCCTGCCCATCCAAACCGGCCAGCTTGGAGGTGACATTTGCAGAAAGCAATTTGCTACTGAAAATAAGGATTTATAATGAAAGCCCCGGCGGGACTAAACTTTTAGCAAGAACAGCCACAGGCCTGCATTATAGATCAAGGCTAAAATCCTGTATGAGAAATACATGGAAATTAGCCAGAAAAAAAAATCAGGGCCCAATTTTCAGCATAAAAAAAAAGGAAAAGAAAACATTTTATGTTCCAAAAGAATGCGAAGAAAGCGAGTGCAATAGGAAAGTGCACAAATATCTACATTTCTCCCTTTTTTTCCTCTTGAAGAACAAAAATAATCTTAAGAGGCTGAAAGCTAAGCACGGTTTAAAGAAAGTCCCTTGTGTAGGGAGACCTCAGGCTGAGAAAAGGAAAACTAAAACATGAACACTAACCAAGTGTTCGCAGCCTCCTCACAAACAGCAGCGAACAGTTCAAAAAGCTGCAGCTGGCTTTCCACTATCGCGTGCATCTTCCCCACTATTTACCAGGAGCTTTTTTTAACATCGGTGACACTTCACATTCAAAACTGCAGTTAAAAATAGACCCTTGGTCCTCCCGTTTTAACCCTGCAAATTCCCTCTCCTCCTTTCCGCCTCCCACACGCCTGGTGGTTTCCGTCTCGCTCCTCCTGCCCCACCACGAGCTGCAGGGGGATGGAGGGGTGAGGTGGAGGGGGCTGCCCAGCTCCAAGCCCAGGGTCTCCCCACTGCTACCCCAACCCTGGGAGCATCCCTCTCCCATTTCTTCCCAAAGCTGGTAGCAGGCTTTATTTGCAGGAATGAAGGCAATGGGTCTATTATGTATCTTGATTTCTCCTCCCACCCGCTTTTGCAGATGACGTGAGTCTAATGCTTTAAAATACTGCACCCAACACTAATGTTTTTTCTCTGGCCTTAAATCCTGCAATCAGCAGCTCAACCAGGAGTGTAGAGAAAGAAATTCCTTTGTTATCCTGTAGCTACTTAAATGCTGAACCTTCAATACCTCCTCGGGAAATAGGCCTGGTGAACGGCTGCCGCTACTACAAGGAGCCCTGCACAAGAGAGACTCGAAAATCAATATCCTTCACCCAACTTATCAAATTTACCGAGGACATTTATACAGTATAATTAAATAGAAAAGAGATACAAATACAGAAGAGTATTTGCACGGCACTGCATAGCAATTGCATTATCTCTGGAACAGAGGACACTTTGACAAAAAGGAGGGAAAACACCATATATCAACCAAAGAAGCTGCAAGGAGCATGGGGAAGGTCTCCGCTCTCATTGCTCACAGGGAATGTTTAACACTTAAGTAAAGACAGCCGCAAAATATACATCAGCACGGATACCTAAGGCATTTCTGCAGGTCCTGTTCAGTCAGCCGAAATGATGCCATCAGAATTACGCCGGTGACGAATATGGTCCAAAACACTCAGTCACCTCTCAGACTCGCGTAGGATCTCCAGCACATATTGGGGCACTTACCCCTCGCTGGTGTGGAAGCGAAGCAGACACTATTATGTTGCTTTTCAGCATATGAATGTACCAAGTAAAATCGATTTTGCCCAGTAATCCACTTGGTAAGTCAGTGACGTTTTCCACAACCAACAGCCGTCTCTGCAGACTCGCAAGATAAAATCTTCTGTGCAAGGTTAAACCTGGGAAAGGCTGACTGCCAGCGCAGGGCAAACTAAAACACTGCGGAAAAGGCAAACTAGATTATCTGGCTATTTGTTAAACAATTCTTCTCACAAGGGTTGTGTTACAAGCGTGCTTTGTGAATGCTCCTTGCTTTCAGGTAGAGCCAAAGAAGCTGCCTCCTCACTCAAAGTCCCTACAAGCAGCACACTGCTGTAGATGCGACATCTCTCTTGCCACATTGACCTCAAAATTCAGAACAGCTGAGCGCGGTGCTGGACACACACTCAGGTCCGAGTGCCGGGGAGAGACAGCCAGGCGTGTTTGCAAAAGGTGCCCAACTACAAGCCTTCTTCCACTTCAGGCTCCAAAGTTTGATCTTCATGGTTCCCTAGAACAATTAGGCATTGCCTAATTACACTGAGCAATAAAAATCAATACGTAAGATGGGCAGGATTCCTACCACTCCGATGGAGATGCTTAGGACATAATCATTTCATCCAACCAGCCTGCCCAAGAAGACATCAGCAGATAACTCGCGAGACAGACTGAACGGGGGCTGACAGAGGATGTGCACCACTGGAGCAGGGGCAGGTCGCACCATGCGTCGCTCCCACCGCATCTCAACTGCCCCAGAAGCAGAGGTGTGACCATTCAACAACATCCATCGCTGCTCCTTCCCCGCATGCTGTTCCCCCCGCTGCCAGGCGCCACAGGCCGAGGGGAAATCTCAGCCATCCACTTTGCAATACACTCATGGGGAAGAGTGAGTATCAAGTTAAAGGCTTCTTTGTTGCCTGTCTTGTGTCTTGATATGTTAACATGAATCACACTCCACTCTATTTTGAGCAATCCTTTATTAAAAATGCCCGTGAGTCATTTTCTCTAAGCTTGAAACTATAAAAATGGTAATGTTTGGGTAATACTCAGGAATTTTTAAGGTTTTGCATACTTCACTTTTTAATTGAACAGGAAAAGGAGGGTAACCTGACCCACAAAAAGAGCTTTTTTTCCCTTATTTGTCCTGCACAGACCCACTGCTCTGGACAGAAATCACAACTCATGGAGTAAAACTTCTGAACATACTCCACTAAATACATATGGAGAGTAGAAAGAAAGAACAAATACAAAAGAAAAAAATCTCTTTAGGGAAAGGCAACAAACCAAACAAGTGACAAGCTGGGAATCTCTCTTCAGCCTACATTCAGCATGAAAAAGAGTCTATAAAGGTAATTCCATTAACTTTAAATTAACATATATCCCTTTCCAGATAGCATAACTCAGTAACTAAAAATCATACTGGTATTTATTCATACCTCCAATATCCCCCATCTAAAACTAAAAGAAGAGTGAAGCATTCTATGATTTTTGATTTACTCTCCTGACTGACTGCCACGAACCCCGGAACACAAGCTGTGCACCACACAGCACAGCAACTCAACTAGCCCTCAAGCACCACAGTTGAGCTTTTTTCATCCCAGACATGGAGACACCTCGCCCCCATCAGATGAGACACTACTGCAATGCCAAGTTTGGAAAAAGGCTCTTCACCAACATGGCAAGATCTCAAATGAATTCACACCATGCACACCAGCCTGCCTCCACGTTTCTCTCTCTCCATTACCTCACTCCAGAGCTTGTTCCTGTGGTCTCCATGCAGGATTGGCAGAAGAAAGCAGGCTTTGGCCAGGAGACCCAGCAGAGAAACTTCCTTCAGCTGTTTCCTGGATGAACTAGGCATCTCTGATATTTGTAGACACACAAGTCATGCTCAGACTTGCGTGTCCCTCGGCCCAAAGCAAATTAGAAGACAGCAGGAATGAGGAAGCTTTACTGCTCATTCCCACATTTGCTCACAAACTGCTTGAGTTCCTTCACAGATCCCACTCAGCACCATCCGCAGCAGCAGACCTAGAGATGCGGCACAGAAGACCACGTGGCAAAAAAGCAACACCCAGGTCATATCCTAGCAGAGCAGGCTGGGACGGAGCTGAGATCACTTTGGCTCCCTGGGGCAGGACTAAGACCCCTGGGGCAGCAGAGGAGGAGACACAAGCAGGTGCCAAGACGGCTCCAGCATCGCGATTTGAGCTTGGAGGTGACGCCAAGACCCCTTTCGTTCTGATCTACCACCACAAACAGGGATAAGGGCAATAGACTTACTGTTCCAGCTGTGGGATTGCAAGTCCAACCTGTGCAAGAACTGCTAGGGAAAATATTATAAAGGGAAACTCATTTCCCCGGGGATGCCTGATAGAGCCCATCAGAGGAAACATCTGCCATCCTCTGCAGAGGACAAAAATGAGGAGGAAGCGGTTGGTCCATCCAGAGAAAAGAAAGTCAGAAACATTAAAGGCATATGGGTCCTGACCACGGCGGGAGACCCACTTCTGCAGGCGGGTCTCAGCAAAACAGGTTAAAAAAGCAGTTTTATAGACTAGCGAGTATGAAAACGGCAGCAGCCCACTTGATGAGGTCAGGGACTGAAGTGGCCTATGGTACTTGTAAGAGAAAACATCTGCTCATGTTAAAAGGTCAGCAGGAAATGAATGCTATTTACTTTGTCCTTATTGGTTAGGCCACTGCTCCTCGAAAGAGAACCACACATGGCTTAACTTAGCAGCCTTCATGAAACGACGTAAGCCCCGCGGCGGCCATCCCACCAGCTGCCCACCTTCAAAGCCCCTTGGCGCACCCAGGAAGCCCCAGAGCCGGCCTCGGGAGAGGGCTGAGGGTGGCCGTCCCCTGGCATGGCTGAGGGTGGCTTCCCCCAGCAGGGCTGAGGGTGGCCATCCCCTGGCATAGCCAAGGGTGTCCTTCCCCTGGCATGGATGTGAATGGCCATCGCCTGGCATGGCCGAGGGTGGCCATCCTCTGGCATGGCCACCCCCGGGGGGCCTCCTGCCGGCTCCCTCCCTCATCACAGGCCACCACCCCACAACGTGTCAGGGAGGGAGGGAAAAATCCTTCACGCCGCCTCAGGAACAATCCGTTAAAATAAATCCATCAACATAAAAGCGAAAAAACAAGAAGTTTCTTCTGAAAAACAGGAAGCGTTAGGTACATAGCAGCTTAAAATAGCGCCTGCTTGACTTGTTGATGAAACGCTCGTCCCAAGGGGTCGTGCCGATTTCATATTTTTTTATTTTTTTTGCGGACAGGCGGGCTCACCTCGGTGGCTGCCCGGCGGCTCCCTGCCCCCCGGCAGCCGCTGGCCCCGCTCCCCAGCGCCGGGCCGGGCCCAGGAGGCCGATGGCGGCGGGCCCGGCCATGCTTCCTGTGAGCGGCGCAGGGGCTCCCACAGGAAACCCTGACAGAAAACAACCACCGCTGTGAATCAGGGCTCGCGCGAATAAACACAGGGAATATTTAAGGCCGGTCTACCCCCTCGTTAAAACTCAGTCTGAAGTTTTAAGTGCGTAGGAAACCGGTTTCAAACTTTCCCTCACGGGCTCCCCAGCTGGCTCTTCACCCGTAGGAAAGCGTGGCGTTGGCCAGGCAGGACGGGCCACTGAGGCCTAAGGACAAGCTTGAAACGATACGGCTCTGATTCCCCAGCCTGTGTAGACAAAAAGTTCACAACCAAGAAATCCCAGGACGGCGCCTTCTGCAGAACAGAGGAGGGAGGAAATTTTACGCTCCAGCTTTCCATCGAGCTGTGTGACATTTTCCTACTGCTCAGTAACTCCCCAGCTTGGGCTCTGCCACTCCCTCCCCACAACTGCCCTCCTCCTTCACCCTGCAGAGGTGGAAAGCGGTGGCTTTTTTTGGTCTTAATTAAAAAAAATTAAAACAAGAACAACACTCTCAGATGATTTAATGTAGATGAAAACGACCGGACCCAAAAAGCAGGTTGAGATACTATCCCTTCCCACAAACCTTGCCTGCCTTCTCCTCACACCACCCAACACACCACACTAGACGCGAAGGGGCCCCTATCGTGAATAGCTAATTATTGGACCGCATTAAATTATTACCCAAATTAAGATTTGTGGGTTTCCCCCTAGCCTAACAATACGCCTTTGACAGCAGCATTGCAAATACACTAGAGTAGGAGCAGCAGTCTAGCTCCATGTGCAATTAGGCCAGCATGTGGATCTTATTGCTCCTAAGGACTCTTATTTGATTTCCCACACCACCAACTGGTGAGAAGTTTTCAAGTCTAAATACAGAAGAATTAGATCACTCTTTGGGGTGGTCGCATCTGGGGTTGGAAAACCAGATGGAGCGCGTTTTTCCAAGTCCTTTGTAATTGAACCAGCACACAAAGTTGCTAGGAAGCAGGCAAATACAATCACCGCTTTGGGGCAGCCAGCAGCAGAGCCAGTGCCGTGTCTGCCAACACTCGTAGACACCATCTTAAGTGCTAGCAGGGAAGAATGGTCTCACGGGCTGGGGTTTGTAAAATATTGTTGTGAATGTGGACCTACTGCAAGCATGCAGGAGCTTGGTGACTCCTGAACGTAAACACCTGCACCCACCGTCTTCTCAAAGGAACCTGGGAGACGGATGATTTCCTCAGCTCCCTAAAAATGCAAAGCTCGCAGCCATAGGCTGTGAAACTGGGAAATAAAGAGGAGAGAGAGGGAGAGGAGGAACAATAAGGAAGCTTCAGCATTTCAAAGCATAGAGAACCAACCAAGTAGAGAGACGGCCACCACGTGCGCCGTCGTGTTTTGCAGGCTGGACGGAGCCTGTGATGGGATTAACCATCTCTAGAGTGACCAGCCATCATCACCACAGCCAGCTATGGCGGCTGCTGAAGGGGTTTGCTTCTGGCAAGGCCATATCACAGGGCTTCAGGAGTGTCTTGTACCAGCAAGTGTCCACCATGGCCCTTCATGCAGCATCAGATAAACCTGCGGCTCATTCCCTGAGTGGGGACTGAGAACGCTTTCCTTCCTGGGGACCAGGAAGGTGCATCTGACAGAGCTCAGGATGGCTGTTAAGTCTTTCCTAATCAAAACATGCTTTGTAGACTGAAGAGAGTGAGGGATGAGGTGGTTTTAATCAGAGTTTGGCCAGCAGCACTGCATACGCACACAGAGATATACGCCCTAATAGGACAATTAAATCCGTATCTCTGCAGCTACCTGGGACCTGCTTGGGAATCCACACCTCCACTGCATTTAACAGCATGAAGAACAACTTCTTGCATTGCTTCACCATTCCCAGCAAGGCAAACGGAGAAAAACAGCTGAAGGCACCCATCCAAATTTTCCGATGCAGCCTGCGTTTCATTTCAGCCATCTAAGACGTACCAGCACGGCAGCGCCCTGCCCTGCTTGGCTCTCTGGAGTGATGGCTGCAGGACCGTGGAAGCTGACAGCCATGCTGGAGAGCAGCGGCTGCTGCTTGTGAGTCCTCGGCACTTCTTCACGCCTCTCCTCTGCACAGGGCCAGGAGCCTGGTGGTCCAGGAGCTGCTCTGAATACCTGTGTCTGCCCTGAGCTGGGGGGCATTTCTTCCCTAGAGACAAACAGTATTGGCATGGACTGCTCCGAAACGGCACAGACTGCCAGGGAATGGCTGCTTTAGAGACAGAAAAAGCATCTATTTTCCCTGGTGCTTAACCATGTGCTGGGTTTTAAAACCTGTGGGTTTAAAGACCTCCTTATCAGCAGCTAACACAGAGCACAGCTCCCCAAGATGCAGGAAGCATACGACACCCTACTTTCCTTTCCTTTCCTGCTATTTTTTTTCCTCCTTGGAACTGAGAACACGCAATAATAAAGTCACAAGTCAAGCCATAAAATGAGGTGAAGAGAAATTTCTCCACCAAATGCTGAGTTTGCAACTGGAGGAGCACTAGCTACCGGCAGCTGCCCATGCGGCATCCCTTGGGCATGGATGGAGAGGGAGGGCTGCGCCTGCTCCTCTGACCGAATATCCCCAAAACACAGCGATTTTAAAATTAATTAGCAATTCAGGCCTAAGCAGAACACCTTTAAATATTTGCTCGGGACTTTTTCAGAAGGAAGCAACAAGTAGAAAAACAAATACATGTTCAGAGTCAGCACTTCACGACTCAAAAGAATACATAAATGAATCATTCTTACGAACATGGCCTGCATATAAACATCCACCTCAAAAATAATCCTGCGTGCGATACTGAATCAGAAGAGCAAGGAGGATGGTGGGGAGATCAGAGAACTTACCGGTAGAAAGAAGAGGCAACGGGTGGCGAGAGAGCTATCAGGAAAGGAGGCCCTACAGCGAAATTCCCCTTGAAAAGCACACGCAAACACCTGGCCCTGCTCTTTTACCAGTTTTTTGTTTTGCAGACAGCTCACAGGTTTTGTGCACGAAAACATAGTAATTTTGCCGCAGATTTTTCTTTTTGCAAATAGAGAATTGTTGGCATTTTGAATCGGTGTTTGAGGAGTACTCTGCTTTCCAAAGGATATTAATTTACAAGCATTTTAATCGTAGAAAAATTAAGGGAATATTTTCCTTTGAAGCCACAAAGCTGACACCTTTGGTATTGCATTTTTCACATCCAATCCTACACTGGCTAGGTTTTTTCTTCTCAAGATGGTTTTAGCCCGGCCAGCCTTCCTTTCCACATCCGCGTTTCTGCTGCCTAAATATCGGGCGAGTATAATGCAAGCTACAGAGCTACACCAGACCAACTTTCCCAACTGCGGCTACAATGAAGTCCTCCACAGCACTGGAGCTTCTGGAGCCACTGGGGTTTTTGAAGTAACATGATGAAATATCCGGGTGACTACACGGCCAAGTTTAAGCAGCCAATTTGAAATTTCTGGTTGGTAGCGCAGCAAGGGAGTGCAAGGTTCAAAAGCTGGCCATCACACAACGTGTTTCACAATGAATTCGGACTGTTTTTCTAACCCAGCTGTCTTGTTTAAAAACCAATGCAACCCTCCAAGGTATACAAATAATTAATTTCAACCCAAGCTCTAAAGCAGCAGCTCCCAAACTTTCTTTCCCGGCTGCGACCTCATTTTACAGACCAGTAACTCCGTGCAACCCCAAACAGCAGAATAAATATCGGACAAAATGAAATTTCTGTCAGGCTCACGACCTCGCTCATAACTTCCCTGAATCTCATTTCGGGGCCATCACCCCACTTTGGCAACTGACACAGTCGTACCACAAACGATGCTCGAAACGCAGACCCACCTATAGATATTAGCTGGTGGCACTCATAAAGCCACCAATGGCTCCAAGGTCATAGATGGGAGACCAACACCCAAAATACAAGGCTCAGGAGCTATGTGCACCATCCCCGCTCATCCTTCGTGGTCCCAGGCTTACCTTACAGACCTCTGTGCTGCTGCGGCAATGGCAAGGCGGATGCCTCAAAACAAAACCCTCATCTACCCCACGAGGCCAACAACGTCCGTGGGGTTTTGTCCGGCTACACCCAAACCCACTCCATGGCCCAGCTCTCTTTAGCTGGTGTCGCGAACAGCAAAAACCAAAATGTGGATGTTACTTAACAGCATCATAAATAAATCCTCTTCAAATTACCTCCCTTGGTATCTTTTATTGCTACAAGACAAATTTTAGCTTTAGGGGAATTACGCTGCTTTTTGTACCCTGCTGAGGATGCAGTCAGTGTTACAGATATAAATTATGAAGTAAAGTGACCTGCTACCACTATGTAAATCTGGTAGTAGGAGCTAAGATTAGAATTAAGGCATTTTCGGTTCCCAAATCGGATCCTACACAGTTATAGCCTTGCAGCCAACTGTACAAATGGGACCTTTCTAGGCTGGGTATCAGAGACCAGAAAGGGGAAAACAACCAGAATCACTTCAGAAAAACTCTTTTACTCATCTCTGGCCCCAGGTTCGTGATTTTGGCATTATCCCTGCTGGTGGTGACTTACACAATAAAAAAGACAACCAGCAAGTTCATGCAGAAGAGAGGGGTAAAGTGAGACAGATCCCGGGGACAGACATTTCGCCATCCACTGTTATTCCGACAATTCATAGTATCACAGAATGGTTTAGGTTGAGGGACCTTGAAGATCATCTAGTTCCAACCCCCTGCCATGGGCAGGGACACCTCCCACCAGCCCAGGTTGCTCCAAGCCCCGTCCAGCCTGGCCTTGAACCCCTCCAGGGATGGGGCAGCCACAGCTTCTCTGGGCAACCTGGGCCAGGGGCTCACCGCCCTCACAGCAAAGAATTTCTGCCTGAGATCTCATCTAAATCTCCCCTCTTTCAGTTTAAAATGGTAACTCCTCATCCTATTGCTCCCCTCCCTGACCCAGAGTCCCTCCCCAGCTTTCCTGGAGCCCCTTGAGGGACTGGAAGGGGCTGGAAGGTCTCCCCGGAGCCTTCTCTTCTCCAGGCTGAACCCCCCCAGCTCTCTCAGCCTGTCCTCACAGCAGAGGGGCTCCAGCCCTCCCCGCCTCTTCATGGCCTCCTCTGGCCCCGCTCCAACAGGTCCATGCCCTTTTTATATTTTAAAAGATCACAAACCCGCAACATGGTGTAACAGGCAGGCTGGACCGTGCGCTGGAGCAGCGCAGCCCCCGCGCCTGAAAAGCGACATTTCCCCCTGCGCACACACACTGCTTCCCAGGTCCACAACCTGAACGTTAAACATTAGGATATTCCCATCCATGCGCAGAAAACCAAGGGTAAAAATTCAGTCCTTTGGCTCCCTATTGCCGTTAAAATTAATTGCCACATAAAATTGCTGATTCCTACCAAATGAAGCTATACAATTTATCAACTCAAGGATAGAGCAAACTCAGTAGTGGTTTAAATACGCTACCTGAGTTATTACTAAATTTTGCATCACTGACAGTTTTATGGATAATGTAGGTTTTATAAATTCGTTAGTATGGGACTAACTTTCAAAGTAAACAAAGACATTAAACAAACACCGCAATACCGTGTTTACACGCAAAATAGACTTCCCTTCCCTCTCCAAAGCCACGCTGGGATACTCGGAGGAAAAATATGAAAGTCGTTCTGCCGTAACACTTCGTGAAGGGAAAACGTGGCCGTTCATTAGCACCCGAGTCAGCAAGGGTTGAGCTCAAAACTGTATTTCTTCCCTGCTGCTGACCTAATTACGTGAGCAGGTCACTCCTCGTGCTTCTGATTCAGCCTCCCCAGGCTCTTAAATTGTTGAAGCATCATTTCTATACCACAAAAGGAGACTGGACCTACTCCAGAGCCCTTTGCAGTCTGTGGCATCTTTCCATTGATTTCAGCGGGCTTTAAATCAACAATGTTACATTGCTTAATTAACAGGATGCTATCATCTGGAATCTCCTCAGTTTCAACTAAAGTAAAAACCAGTTTCAGGACCTACGCCTGGCTGACTCCCCCTGCCCTCTTCCCAGTTCCCCTCCCAATTGATACAGGAAATACCTGCCAAGCTGACACAGGACCTCAACACATGGGAGAAAGAGAAAAATTGCACCTCTGTGACTTGCTGTCAAACCACAGGAGACACTGAAAAAAAGGGGGAAAACATTTTTCAGTCTTTACAATAAGAGATGTTAAAAACAATTTCAGAAGCAAGTACAAATTTTAAGCTGATACTGCTTCTTCTGGGAGAAATCTTATGATGGAAGTTGTTTTAACCTGTACTTGCTGGAAGAAATGACTAACATTGCTATAAGAAAAAAAGATTGTAGGAAAAAAAAGCTGTTTTTCTCCACTTTTCCATTCTGTTTACTCTGTGCATTTATCACCAGCATGTGTAGAAGCAGTCTCACTCTTTCCCCCGTGCCGGCAGTGAGTTAGTCACACTTTCCCCTGTTGTGTAGCTCCTTTAGTCAGCAGCAGGGAAGTGATAAAGATGAAAAAAAAACTAAACAAAAACAGGAAAACGCAATTGTAAAAAAACACAGAAATTAGCAGGAGGTCCTTGTAGGGAAATGTAATATTCAAATCGATTTCGCTTGCTTTAATTTAGGAGATGGCAATCTGGAAAGGAGCTCCATGCCTCTCCACGCAGCCCTTCCCACATAGGGTACAGGAGAGGGAGGATAAGGACAGAGGAGCAGCAGCGCATGGATGTGGGAGCAGAGCTACAGGAGTCCCTGGTGCGGAGGTCCCGGACTCGCACCCCTGCAAACAGAGCAGGCTGTGAGCAATGGGGAAATGGTCTCCAAGACCCAGCACCGCTTTCCTGGCCGGGTGAACCAGGGAAACCCTTCGGTCCCAGACTCGCACCCCTGCAAACAGAGCAGGCTGTGAGCAATGGGGAAATGGTCTCCAAGACCCAGCACCGCTTTCCTGGCCGGGTGAACCAGGGAAACCCTTCGGTCCCAGACTCGCACCCCTGCAAACAGAGCAGGCTGTGAGCAATGGGGAAATGGTCTCCAAGACCCAGCACCGCTTTCCTGGCCGGGTGAACCAGGGAAACCCTTTGGTCCCTCCTCCGCCAGCCTCCCGCTCCCCACATTCACGCTGGGAGAAGGAGGCAGGAGAACAGGCGCCGAACTTCATACAACGCTCGACGAAACCTCTTAACTGGAAGACAACATTATGATAATCTGCTTCACCGGACACGGCAAAAATGTTTGTTAGCTTTCAGAAATTGTGAGAGAAATTGCTACCAGAGAATAGATTTTGTAAAAACCAGAGTAAGTCACAGCTTACGACCCTAGCAGTGCGTTCACTTACGCTCACCAGGTGTTAAATAATCAGCCTGCAGCAGGAACAGCCCAAGTTTTGTGACCAGTGTAATGTAATTATGCACCACTGCTTCGTTCTTGGGGGTCTCCTTATTTAAAATGCATTAAAGAAATAAATCACTGTTGATTGTCCCGTCCCCCTTCCCTTTTAAGCTAGGCTAGGGCAATAAATCTATAAAAAGAGTGACTCCTGTTTTAAATAAAACCAACAAAAGCAGCAACAATGGGAGGCTCCCAAACTTTATTTCCAAAGCCACAGCCTCGCTTATTTTCCATTAAATTATTTGCTACAATAGATACATGAAGTAGCAAGGATACCAAATGACCCTCATATACTTTTACAAAATTATCATCCTAAACCATCTGGAACCACGGTGTTCTGGCAGCCGAACGGTTTTCCAGGCTTGGGACTTACCCTTGACTATAAAAAAATGGATTGGCCAAAGGCAGAGCAGGGGAGGGCTGAGTCTTTACATTTGTTAGTCACAAATCTGCACCGACCCGCTTTCACGCAACACAGAAAAGAAAAGGTAGGATCCTGCCTCGAAGACTTGGAGATCCAAGTCCTGCAGGTGCCCGACTGGCTCCACCACAGCAGAGAGGCTGCTGGCGGCAGCCAGGGCATCCAGCGACGCGTGGGACGAACACCAGCGACTTCAACCAAAATCCAGGGAAGAAAGGACTCATTTGTAAGTGCCATGAGCTGAACCCGTTACCGTCATTAGAGTTTTGTCAACATGCGTGTGGTCTGTGTGCACGTACACCCACAGTCACGCCTCTAAATGATGGGGTTGACGTTTCAAGATGTCCAGGAGATGGGGGAAGAAAGAGGGTGGGAGGCTGTTCTGCCTCCACTGCACCACGGTTCTGGGGAGCAGCACAGGGCGCGACTCCCACCGCTCTGATCCAGGGCTGCCCGCACCAGCCTCTCCTCCCCTAACTCAAACCACATTACTGGAAAGCGTCCTCCTGGCTCCGTGAGGGCAAGGATCGGGCTTAAATTATCACCGAATGGTATCATACTTCTATGGAAAACCAACAAACCCAAACCCGAGTTACTCCCCAGGCAGACCCCAGCCAGCTGGGGTCTGGAAATGGTTCAGCTCACGCTCGGATACGCCTTCCCAACACGAACAGTCCTGACCTTCTTCGAGGAAAGCCCTAAGTCACCAGCAACACGATCTGGAATAAAACCACGCACAAACATGCTTGTACAGAAAAATGCTTCTCAGATACTTTTTTCCTGCTCTGGTGTTAGTCACCAACCTCCAGAAGGGTACGACACCGACTGCGTTTAGCCTGGCCAGGCACTTCCGTCAAATATTTAAAGAAAAAATGGCCAGCAAGAGGCTGAGCAACCCCATGCAAGCATTTCTGTTGCTGACACAAATCTTAATTCTCTAAGGATCGTCTCATATGCCAATGGGAAGCTCAGTAAGGGATGAGATTTTTAATCTAATCTGCTTTCAAAATAATTTTGTTGGCATTGATTGCGCTGAATTGTATCTATGGGAAAGAATTTAAAGTAAGAGCAAATAAATACATATATGACCCAGACAAGTAAATGTCTCTTACCATTACTGTTAGCTGATAATAACAAAGAACAACAACCTCAATATTAACGATAGGTAAAATTACCTGGTCTCAGGAGCCAGCACACAGCTGTGTTTTTAAAAATTATTCCAACATATATTAAGCAAAATTCTCAAAAGCGGCCTGGATTTAAAATTCTTTTGCTTGATTCTACCCTTATTCCCCCAGAAAACAACCCCTAAAATCTCAGCTGTCTGTAAGCCCAGCTGTTTCCTGGCTTTTCTATGCAAATTGTTCTCCCTGGATTTTATTGTGTGCATGTATATGTCTCTTAAAATGCACTCAAGTTTGAATTAAGGGCCCTACTTCCATCAAAGGGAATTCTTGTAAAATAAGCTTCATTCTCACAGTATCTGACACGGAATTATTATCCCATAACTCACGGGTGTCCTCGCGGTTCTGTATTAAACACAGCTCCGGAAGAGTCCCAGAGGGAAAAGCACATGAAGGGACACGAAGAGTCACTCGAATGTAAACCTGCAAAGCAAGGAATTTCACATCTCCTTGCCAACCCGCAAAGCACTTAACGTGTCTGGGTGAGGACATGCCTCTTGCCTTACTTCTGAATTTTTACCTATTAGGATTAACTAAACACCGATTACATTATTGTGTAATTAGGTTAAATTAAAACTTAGCTTAAAGCAGGGAACACTTTCTTTTCAATTCCAATCAAAACCATTTACTTAATTCTCAGTTTGATATTGGCATCTCCCTCCAGCATGACAAATTTAAAACCATTACTGTATGACAGCAGGAAAACCAGAAAGCAAAAGTTATTGTGGGAGCTGCTCAGAAAGCTCACAAACAATTACCAGAAATTGATGAGATTTCTGCTGCTGGTTTTCACGCGTGTTCCCTCCCTGGTTTCCCACTGGCCTTCTGGCTTCCTCGCATCATGTTGAACACAAAAAAGAAACTCAAATGGTACGAAGTTGCCCAAGTTATTTTTTCCCCCTGCTAAATCTGCTATTAAACTGCTTCAGCCGAATGCTGTACCATCCACACCGGCGCTGGGTCCCCACCATCCACCCTCACCGACCTTTTGTTCGGAACTGGCTTGAGTTTTACTTCCAACAGAAATGTATGCGCATTGCACAGCAAACACCTGCAGAAACTCCAGAACCTAGAAATACCTATGATTCGTGAAGATTCTTTTAAAAGACCAAAGATTCTATAACCGTTATAGCTCACCCTACGAAACAGCATTCTCTATCACCCCTCTCCTTTGGATAGCCAAGGCTGCGCTGTATTTCAAAATACAGATAATCCTGTATCATCAGCAATGAAATAGTCTAATTCATCTTATTTATCAAAAGCCAGCCTTAGGCCAAAGCATTTTTATGGTCACACCAGAAATACCATTAGATTCACAGCAACTGCTGCCCTAACACGCACTGTACAGTGCCAGCCTGAAGAGTTTTCCTGTGTGTGGCTTGAGTATTTTATGCGCAGACTTTGCAGTATCTGACCCAAATACTGTCCTCGTCCGCAGAAACGAACTCGCGTGATATTCACAGAGTTGTAAATGTGCGGACACCATCCAAGAGCAGAATCTGCCCCGCACTGTTTAGTAACTAAATGATAGTCTGTAGTAATAAAATATTTATTATGCTCTGCACAATACTGCAATTGAATTGATGTACTTCCTCCCCTATCCATCAGAGTACACTGAAAGCCCTCTTTAACTTCTACTCGAGAAGTCTCAAATTACACATCTTTATTTTTCTTACAGATTGTCCTATAGGACTGTGTATCTGCAATGAACCATTTGGCAGCTAAGGCAGTTTACCCAGAAATGCGAAGTGGTGTTTGGTCGTTTTTTCTCCCTGTTTTTGCTCTGGAAAGATGTCCCTGGCAGAGTGGCCAGAATCAATTTCCTAAATACAAATATAAAACCGCAAAATACACTGAACGGAGCAAAAAGCCGCCATCCCACTAAGTTACCCAGTGCTGTACCAGTCTCCAAAAGAACCCATCGTGCGACGGGAGAGGAAAATAATAAAAGCCCTGTTTGTCACGATTGCTGAATCCTGCTGCCCAGTACAGACCAGTGGCACCCTCCTCCCCTCCGCCGTGCCGTGGCGATATTCCTGTTTACAGGATACACCAGGAACCCCCTCGAAACAGCCGAAATTCCTGCCGCCACCGATAAGGCCAAGCCGTAAAGAGGTGGCACCAGCGGGATCCTGGGGTCGGGTCCCCGCAAATTGGCATGGGGACTGCCAAGGGAGGCGCATCCAAGGGCTCGGCGTCCTTCGAGCCGGGGACCTTGCGGAAAACCCGTGTAGCAGAGCGGGAATGGGGTCCCTGCCCTCCCTCGGTGGCTATGTTGCTGTTGGCACCGAAACAGAGACCTGCAGGGGATGCAAGGAATTGAAATGGAAAAACCAGGAAATAAAATGTAAAAAGTGTATTGTGAGCAAGTGATTGAAGGAAGTAGCAGAGCCCTTAACAAATTGGTTATTTGTCTGGTTAGCTGATGCAGAAGTGGAACAGGAAATTAATTCAATATGCCGCAGACTTACATTCCACTATTATTTTCTGGGTTTTTTCCCTTTTTTTTTTTTTTTTGCCCCCCATATATATATATAAGCCAAAAAGCAAAGTTTTTCTGGGCAAGCTAGTAATTGAAGCCTACGAGACTCAAGTTAAAAAGATCTAATCATTATTAGAGCTGGACTACAGACAGGCTTGGAAATGAAAGACTAAAATAAGACCAGTTAAGGAGAAAAGACCCTCTTCAGAAACCATTTGGCTGCCAGCAGTTCTTGATTTGTTGAAAAATATCCCAAACCAAGAGGTAATACCATTACACTCATATAAACCTTTACGAACACGTTACCACTCTGTGCCTTACAGGATATGGCAGCTTGCCAGTAATTTCGCTTTAAATATGAAAATGGATATCAAATCCAACTTTCTAGATATAATAATGGCACGGGAGATTGATAGCATCACTATGCTGCACAATGACTATTTAAAACTCTTTTGGCTGCACTTACAAAGCTCCAGTGACCTCCAGAACTATAGAAACTACGTAGTGGTAGGAGGAAATAAAATTAGCGATGCACAAAGAAGAACTAAAGCAATTCAGGGTTTTTCAAAGAGGTACTGACTGCAGTTAGCACTTCTGCAATGACACCGGCACGCAGCGTCGTGTTTAGAGGAGGAAGGAAGAAACACTCCGAATTTCCATAAATTAAATGTCCGCCGCAGAGACGGCGCTAATGGTACCGGGGGAGCCAGGGAACTGAAGTGGAATGGAAATAGATTTCTAGTTACCAGAAAAGTCAAGTTCTTCTAAGCATCGCAGGGGACGTCGCTCTCCGACTACGTGGCCACATCACACCAGTGGGCAGGAGGAAGATGGCAAAAGGCAGGAAAGAAAGACAAAAGGGAAAGAAGCCGGAGGAAGAAAATAGGAAGAGAAATGAGAAGCCGAGACTAAAGCCGAAGGCAGCGCGGATGGAGTAAGAAACGCCAGAGAAAGACAGACAAAGCAGAGGAGGCACCCCCATCACACCTACTGCTGACTCACACATTTCGGGTTACTTTCATTATTTCTTTGTATTCCGGCAGCATCTGGCATCTGCCGCTGAGATCAGAGCCATGTTGTGCCAAGCGTGAATCAAGACCTTTCTGCTCATGAGCTGAAAATCCAAACAGACAAAAGAGAAAACAGAGCGAGGGACCTCACCACTCCTGCCCAGTATGGCCAGGAGCCACGGCAGCAAAAACCCATTCGCTTTGCAGCCAGCCACTGTCTTGGTCATGCAGGGAAGACACAGAGCACATCTATTTTTTTTTTTCTATAGCAAGAGCAGATTCTTTCAAGTGGTTTTTAAAAGCTCTCAGGATACATCTGCCTCTCAGGAAGGATGGGTCAGGTGTTTGGGTTTGTCAGGCACCGTCTCTGCTTTTGCTGCTGTAAGAAACCAGGACTGTTTCCCTGTGGTCCCCGTCCCCGAAAGCTCAGTTATTACTGCAGGGGTCCATGGAACAGCTCTTCTGTGGACCTACAGAAAAACTGCAAGGAACCTGTAGAGAATTTCAAGGAACATGATTGAAGGGCACAGCCCAACTTTAACAGGCAGGAGCTACAACCCACTTCTGCTCCCATCGGGAACCAAGCAGGTTCTACAGCATCCAGGTGCGTAGCAGTGCGGGTCCATGGCTGATGTTTAAGCTCCTTTCACACCCATCAGGCTACAATAATCCTGGGGCTGAGGCTCCCCGGCTCGCCCTTGGACTGCCTCGTACCCGCTGTACTTCCAATTAACTTGTGGCTATAAAAAGTCAGGAGAGCATTCCTCTTGTATTGTACCATGGAGCGCTGCAGAACTAATTATTTTGCAAACAGAGCTCTAAATCATTAACAAAAAATGTTGATTATAGCATCTGCAATCATTATTTGGCCCATTACTTAAAAAGCTGGATGCAATAAATAGGATGGGGAATAGCTGGTATTACGCTTCCAGAGCTCAAGAATACGGGATGTCAGAAAATGAGCACTGCCTGTAACGGTTACACTTGGGCTCGATGAGTACTTTGTAATCAGACCAATACAATAAGTCCTTCATCCCCCATGCACTTAAAAAACAGCCAGATATCATCAAAGAATGAAAATACTGTGGTATTTTCTCTCCTATGCCTTTTTTTCTTTTCTTCCTATTCGTTGGAACATTCATAAACTTACATTTTCACATTTCCCCATCAGATTTCTTAGATAAATATTTTAACTAAGCCAAAATATCACAACTTGAAACGGGGATGACTTTTCTTTATTTACTTTCTTCCACGCCGGCTGCCAGCTCCGGGAGCTGCTCCTTCCAACGGCAGCTGCTACAAAATGCCCCACACGTCCCACCACTGTCCCCTCCGGCGGGCAGCTGAAGGCACGCAGATGTGTGCCACCACCACCTCAGACTCCAGAAGAGGCATCTGTAGCAGGACACCATTTGCATGTGGCCTCCTCCGTGCCATCTCCAGTGGCACCAGAGTGCAAAGTCAGTCCTGGAAGGCATCTTCCGACGAGAACCTCGTTGCGTTGCCCTTAGGACCACCAAGCAGAACACTCTTGCTGCAATTTTGCTGCTGTCAGAACCGAGTACCCAGATGCTCATCCTCCATCCTGGAAAAATGCGTGCATCTCACAGGCTCTGGCAGGAACTTTGATCTAAAGCCTATCTGGAGTGGCCATGTGCTGAAGCAACTGGCCGTCGGGAGGTTGCTCGCTGGCAGAGGATGACACGGGCAGTTTATCCCTGGCTACTTGCTGCATGACTACAGGCTAGCTGCTGCAGCGCACGCAGATGTGCTCCACCAAGTCCAACAGGATAATCCACAGCTCCCCCATAAAGACACCGAGTTCACGGCTAAAATATTACTGAGGTCCCACTCCCCTGAGGCAAACGCCCTGCAGGAACCCAGGGCTCTGCAGCTGGAAGGGACCTCACCAACCGACTCCTTTGGGCCATGAAGTTCGAGAAACTTCACCCTTCAGTTGAATATAAGTGTTCTTATAAATTCAGCCTAAATTTATCAATGCGGTGTGCCCAGACAGCGTCCCGGGCAGGGCCTCCTGGTGTGCTCTGCGTTGACATTCGTAACACCCCTCTCTGCCGACTCCCCACCTGACGTGCACATCTTTTCTTCGTGACTCGCCCCGCGCTGGTAGCTATCCGACACCCCTTCATCAAACATTTCTCGTTTCCCTCCCCACCTCAATTATTTCTTCCTCTCAGAGCTTTTCTCCGGCCTCACGTCCTCGCCGTGGCCACCTTATCCCTTCCCTTCTTGCCTGATCAGGGGTTCTGTGCTGGCTCCTCTCCAACTCCGCTCTTCAATGCAATCAATTCACTTAAGAGCCTGGCAAGCTGGTTTATTTTTTTTTTTTTCCATGTCTGTTTTACAGAATTTCAAAGCAATGAGTCAAAAAAAAAAAAGAAAAGATATTATTTCCAATACCAAGAATTAAAAACTTGGGTTGCGGCAGCTTAGCTTGCCCCTAAACAAGGCACTTTTCTGAAATAATGAATACAATCGCTGGTACGGCAAACCAGTGCATGATGGAGGTGCACGGAAAGGAGAGAGAATGGAAGTGCAACTTCCTCATCTGCCTCTAAAGAAAGATGCCAAATGAGCCAAAATGAAGTAGAAAGAACGAACTTCTCTGACCTCCCTGAATTTCCACAGAGAATTGCAAATGAATTACATCTACTTCTGTTTTTAAACCTTCATCTTCACTATGAGAAAAAAAAAGGAGAAAAAACAAAGGTAAATGGAGTATAACACACGAATAGGAGCAGGCAGAGCTACCTGAAGCCCTACGCTGTTAGCTTGCAATACTGGCTATACTGGTCATCACCAGGGCTGCACGCCCAAAAGAAAAACAAAAAATCCAAAAAAGAGAGCGTCCTTGCGCTAATTAGACCGTTTTAGAGCACATGATCACATCTCCTCACAATCACCAAGCTTACAGAGACCCGTCTCTCGTTTACCACTGAGATGAGATGGGCCATGCCCACATGCGCCGCAAGGTCCCCACGGCCGGGCTGGCCACCGTGACCTCCTGCCCCGTGCCACCGGTCCCGAGCTGTGAGTCAGCTCCCCCCGCAGCTGCACTACTCTTCCTACCGCTGGCGTAGCCATTAAAAGGGTTTTTTTCCTGCGGTTAGTTTATATGCTCCAGCTCATTAACATCTCCTGATACCAGAACTTGAGGCTAATTAGGCATGGCAATCCTGAGGAACATATTCTCCGTTCATCTTCCCAAAGCAGGATGCTCCTTGGCGACCCAGCTGTAGCTCCACATGCTACCAGGAGGGTATCACCCTGGAAATAAAAATACTACAGGATCCCACACATTACACAGCAGGGATCCTGTACTTGTTGGTTGATGGCAGAGTTTACAGGCTGTTTTGCTTAAAAATTGGAAGCATCTCTGTCATCAAGGCAGATTCCTGCTCAGCAGCCTCAGGGAATTTCCCCAATAGTTACCAATACCCCAGGCACTTCATAATAAAAGCTACTGACTTGAGAACGAAGGGGCACGAAATGGTTAGAAAACTTAGAAGACTTAAATAAAAGGCACTTGACAGAACAATGCTAGTGGGAATTTTCTCCCCACGGATACAAATGCACAGGAGGAAACAGGCTGTGGGGTCTGAGACACGCTTCATCAAACAGGAACTACTCCTAGGAGCAGGCTGTCCATCTACATACCACCCAAGAGTAGCACCCACTACAGCAACAGGAACACCAAACACCCAAGGAGCGTCGACAGATGAACAATGGGAGCTATGGTCAACATCAACCACTTCTTTAAGCACAGGAGCTCATGAAACCTGGTTTCCCGCATGTCTTCTGGACCATACAAATGCTGACCAAAGCTTGTCCAGAACCGGGACATTTTAAAGCTACCTTTGCCCACTGGATGCCTCATCTTGTAGGTTTTTCTTCAGCGCAAACGTTTCTGTGGTTGTTTTTCTTCTGCCTGTTTTCAGAGATCATCACCAATGCCTTCACCCTGGGTCTGCTTAAAATGGCTCCAAGGGTTCACCAGTTGTGAAGGAAGAAGACACTGGCTAAATTTCTCGGGCCACCATTTCAAATTCCCACAGCCTTCATTTCAACATCTGCTTTTTATAACTAAAGGCAGTGATACTTTAAAAGCATCTTTTAAATAACTACAGCAAAAGGTACATACAGATACGGCATTTTCATCCTAAAGGACCCCACGACTGCACACATAACACTTCCCTTCGCTAATCACTGGAAAACAGGGACCTCTGAGGAATCAAAATCCAACTACAGATAGCACGAAGGGTGACTGCATCCCTTCCCGCTCTTGAAAAAATGTTGTAGCATCTTTACTGATGATGGTAAGAACAAATGGAGGAGCTGTGTCCACGGCGAGGACGCAGTGTGCCACCGGGAGAGGGGAGTGACAGAAGAGCAGCGTCCCCCTCTGAATCACCTGCGGCAACTCCTCTGTTGGGTTTTTTTTCTCCTCCTTTCTAAATCCTTTCTCTGAGAACCGAGTGGGACTCAACACTGGAAACGTGAGCCAAACTCACTGCCTGAGGCAGCAGGGACCTGCCTTCAGCTGCCCTCTGACTTTCATTTTTGGAACACATTCCTTTCCAAAAGCTTCCATAAACCTGGCTGTATTGGTCCACAGATCACAAGATGGAAACATGAAAAATTCCTGGATAGTGATGAAGCGTCCACCAAACCCCCTAATTTGAAGGCAGCCTAAATGCAAACTTTCCCTCGCTGGACACCTTGACATCAAAATGTTTATCCACTCCTCCTCTGGAGTTCATTCACATCACCAACGCGTGGCTCCGGCCAACTATAAAACTTCATGTGGGGAAAACGTGCCCAAAACTCCAGGAGGAAAAACAAAACAAGGCATTTCATTTTGGGCCAGCTCAGTCCAAACTGGAATTTTGTTTGTTTTGAACTGACCGAGCTGCTGGCGTGTTGGAGCCCAGCGAGGCATCAACCTGCTTTACTAGGCAAGCAACGCATCCAGCTCCTGGGTACAAAAGCATCAGGTTTGGCACCAAAATTAAGGCTGGGGCTCTGAAGCTTGGCTCGACGCGCGTACCATGAGCTTCGGCGTGGGTCCCCACACCTCCGCAAGGCTCACCAGCCCACTCCCAAGGAGAACCAGCGCTTTCGAAGGAGCAGAAAACAAAGCAGACCGGCATCTGCAGAGGTGCCAGGGTTTTGTTTACCTCCGAGCGAACCTGGCAGCGCGGGCCAAGCGCCATACTTCTGCACTCCCTGTTTCGGTGTATGATCCTTGGCAAAGCGGCGTGCTTCGGCGCGTAAGCTATGAAAAATATAGCGTGAATCTTTGCAGCGATACAGGGTTAATATTAATTAGGCTGTGCTTGAGGAGTCGCTGCGCGAGCGGCACAGTTTTGTTCCCGTGCTCTCGCAGGGGATTAGCTGTTGGCAGAGCGGCGATGCCGGCAGGAGACTCCACCATCCGAGCTGTTTCCTGGCACCGGGCTGGTTTGGCTGGAGCCGCTTCTGACTCTTCGGAGAAATTAAGGCTTTTTTAAACGTTTCTGAATCCCTGCAATGGCCACAGCAATGGCCAGCAGCCCTTGTCCCCCAAGAGCCCTCCACCACCACGCACAAAGCACAGAGCCGTGTCCCGATTCATGGAGATGGCTCACTAACACCCAATTAGCACCAAAGGGGATGGGGATTTTCTTTGTGTCCTCTGGCCAGATGTGCGCTCACTAGACCAGACCGCAGTGAAGAGGTGACACAAGTACCCGGGCCACAAGACATGACCTACCTGGGATAACTCTCACCCTTGCTCCATCACCAGTGTCCCAAATGAAGCCCTCCAGCCCATCGCAGAGCTCTGCTTCTACAGGTTTTATAGGGATTAGATGACTTTAATTAATCTTTTACTGATTAAGGCTTAGATGTAATTATGTGGCCAGTATATCAACATCTGCCCTCCCTTTGACAACTCCCAGACCGCATCTCCCAGTCATGCCGCTGATGTACTGGGGCGATGCCAGAAAACCAGCCCCAGCTGCTCTGTTAGGGGGCACGCTGCTACGCTTCTTCAATCTTTGCAACTATTTAAAAAAACCCAAAAAAGCAGACAAATTCCTAAAACACCTAAGCAAAACGCAGCTACTGAAGCTGTTTCTGCAGAGAAAGTCACCTCGGACGGAGCGCGCCCCGCCGGTACCCAGCACTGCTCGCTGCCACCGCCACGCTCAGATTTGGGACAGCATTTAAACTGAGCGGGCATTTCTCTCCATCTTCGCTTTAAACAATATTGTGCTGTTCCAGTACCGTACCAGTGAACTCGCAGTGACCCTGTCAAATAAATACTTTTCCCGAGGTAACACCGTTTTAAATATATCCATTTAGTACCATTATTTGAAAACACTGGACAAATTAAATGCCTGTAAAATTTGACTTTCCAGTATTTTGTATTCAGATAAACTCCTACAGCACCCTCTTCCATGGCAGCCAGCCCATATTTCCAAGCAACTAAAATTTTAAAAAGCCGACTACGCTTTTCAGTGTCTGTGCACTAATCATCCCACCCAGTTCAAGAACTCTTTTTGAGCGCAAAGGCAAAAGTGCGAGTAAGAGGAGTATGTGTGCAAAATACACCCCCCCACCCAAAAGCTGCATCCTGACCATCCCGTAGGGGCTTACAGGCTCTTACCACGTACCCCATCCCCAACCAGGGATCCCCCACCGGCTGTATGAGGCTTCCCCATCACTTGCATCAAGACTGCACGACAAAGGGAAAGCGTGAAGCTGGTGAAAACACTGCTGAGTGAAGCCCTGTGCTCCAGAAGAGGTCACGTTAATTGAATGTGACTTCAAAATATTGCAGATTCTCAGCAAGGATTTGGTAGCAGAGGAGAACACGCTGCGACGGACCGTATTTCTAACACGCTATGAAAAGCAGTTTCAGTACACATTGCCAAAAAGTGTCCAACGGGCTAAAATATGCTTGTCGATAGATAAGCAGACGATGCTTCCGATGGCAGGAGCAGCGAGGAGGGAGCGGGCCAGCCGCGGCGGCGGCCAGGGCACTGCAGGGGCTGCCACCGGTCCCGGGGTGTCAGCGAGCACCGGGGGAGAAATGTCACCGTACAGAGTGACCGATGCCTGCCTCTGGTTTTACTGGATTTTTCCTTTGCTCTCGCATTTTGAGAAAGGTTAAATACGTCAAGCATTAGTTTACAAAACCTCTCCGACGAATCCTCTTACTCACATGATCTTTCTGAACAGTCCCAATCTTTTCAGCCACGCAGAAGTGACACTATTAGCTGTGACCATTCCAGCTGCCGCCTACCAAAACCGGGGGTTCTTGTGCCACAGGGGCGAGGGCCTGACCTCCACACAATACCCAGATCAGGACACTACGGACACCCGTGTAAGAGCATTATTATATTTTCTGTATTTTCTCACCCATTCTTCCGATGGCCTAAAGTCTTGTTTGATCTTTTGTGGCCGCAGCTGCACACTGAGCAGATGTCTTCATCGAGCTGTCCGCGGCGACCCTCGGGTCTTTTTCGCCGGTGGTTATAGTTCATTTAAAGCGCAGCAATGTGTACGAGGAGCTTGGACCGCTCCTTCCCGGGCACCTAACCCTGCGTTTGGCAGTGGTGACTTTCATCTGCCCCTGTGGTTCTCCTTCTTCAGCTCTGCCACCTTCTTCCCAGGGCTGCTTTCCACGGGTGATGCCGTGCCATCTCCCACTGCCTCTGTGTCGCCAACCCACTGTCCGTCTCTTTTTCCAGGTTATTAATGAAAATATTCACGCAGTCATGATGCAGATACTTAGAGCAGTCCCACATTAACACTTTCCATGTTAAAAAAGCTGATGCTTTACTTGTTTTCTGTTCCAATCCAAGCTTTTTTACCCCACAACACTTGTTTAAACAGAGGCTCTTTGAAAGTCACAAGCTGTGTCTGCTGAGCTCTACCACTACTCTGATGTACTATTTAAAAAATAATAAAAAAAAAAATACATGATTTTTCTGCTATTCTCTTGTCACGTCCTTCTCACGTAGGTATCTTTAACTGGGTTTTTTTCAGAAGAGCTGGTACTCTGATGAGGCAATTGACTGTGGTCTCCTCTTTTTTTTCTGTAAAAACCCCAAGCAGATAAACCACGTGGAGCCACACGAGTCGTGCAGACCCAGGGAGGCAAACCGCTGGTTAGCTGCGTGTACTGGAGGCATGACCCTGAAGAGCAGCAGAGTAAAGGGGGCTTCTCCAATGGAGCTCCTGCACTGGCAACCCAGGGGACATCCAAGTGTCCTGTTGCACCCAGAGGAGAGCCCAGATGTGTGGGAAAGGACAGGGCCACCCCAGTGGTACCCTGGGAGCACCTCCTGCAGCCAGAAAACGCAAAAACTAAAGATTTGTTACTCTTTTTAAGTGTAGTACATTATTTTAATGATACGGCACATTTTTTGTTGGGTGTCTCCAGAAGGTTTATGAATGTGCCATGGTCTCCACAAGCTTCTGCGCCCCGGGAGCAGGACGCCATCACCTCACCGCAGTCCACGCTGAACCGTGGGAGATGCCATCAAGCCTGGAGGCACAGAGCCACAGGGACACGGGTCACGTTGGCCCAGTGGCTGCAGGACGAGGCTCCCTGCTCCAGCCTCTCCATTGCGCTGCTCCCCCATACCTGTCACTCCTCATCGGCGCGCACCCGCCGCTCGCATCCCATGCGCTCATCTCCGACATCACCACGTGAAAGAAGCTGATCTGGTCTAGATATTAACTGGGTCTAGCCTGTGGAAGACGCTGACGCAGAGATTACACGTCTCCTCTCCTCTATCTCCAGCCTCATTAACGGCTCCGTTAACCCCCAGGAGCCCATCCGAGCGGACAGCCTCTCCCTACAGCTTTGCCGCTTGCAGGTTTTCTTTCCTTTTCCCACATCGTCCTACAAAACCCTCTTCCACCTCACCCTCAGCACCACGATTTTCACAGCAAGTTCTACCAGCCCACCTCCTGGCTTCACCCAGGTAATTTTCCATTTTCTGGAGACTAACCCACTTGGTTTAACCGATTTTCAGCTGTTTTTACCTCCCCCACGAGCAGCACCAGCCCGCTCTCCCCGGCACCTCCCGACCGACCCATCCCGTTTTGGCCAGCAAAGCAACAACAGAGTCGAGCAAGAGCTGGAAACGCCCTGGTGTTAAGATCTACTTAGTAAGTTGTCAGCCAGGTCCCGCGTATCTATTCTTGCGGGCATAAAGATCTCTGTCAGCAGTCAAAACATGGATTTACACTCCCAGCACAATTCCTAGCAGCATTTAAAGATTTTTAACGACCATCCCTTTGTCCCAGGGAGTTAAGCGCTGATCGAATGTCACAACGTGACACATGAATGCACAACACAACGGAGGTTTGACAGGCAGCGACATTGTAATATGATAATTCCTCTTTGTCCCTTAATCGCCTCTGTTTTTTGCAGACTTGATTCACTTACCAACATGTGATCAATCACTGCCTTTTTCACTGAGATAATTTTTTGCCCTCTATCTAAATGGCTCCTGTCAAAGGGAATCCAGTACTAAATTAAAGCTGATATGCTTGTCTCTGCCCTTTTGTTTGTTGACTTCTTCTCGCACACAATTGATTTTAAATAGATTTTTTTTATGGGTTCCATCACCATTTAAGTATATGTATTTTTAAAAATCTGGCTCCTTGAAATTAAGATTGGATACGTACACATTTAAAAACGGTCTTGAGCATATAATTTAATGGAGAGGAATAACTACAAGAGTACGCGCTGGCAAGTGTATCAAGTCCCCACTAGACACAGAGTGAGTAAGTTGCCTGTTTAGATCTTCCCACGTGCTCTATTTAAAACTGGAAGATGACAGTCAAGTCTCAAGATTTGTGACTATAACTAAAAAAGAGGACGGTGTAATTGAACATGAAAGGAAACAAGGCAACGATCACTTGTTCTGAGTCTGTAAGAAATCAGGATTTAGCTGGAGACCAACACAGAACTTCTCAGACCTATCTCACGGGTATTTGCCCACCCTGATAAGCACCTCCCTAACAACAGTTAAGAGGTCTTCAGCGGCACAAGCACAGAAGAAATGAGAACCTACCTTTGGGAATAAAGCAGAGGGGTGTTTCTGCAGCTCTCAGGTGATCATCAAACATGTCCCACTGGCCGGGGCAGAGGCAGAGCGTCCGTGACTGCACCAGCCCAAGTCCCTCCAAGCAGAGCCACGCAGAAGCAAACCACCCAAACCTCTGCCTTCCTGTCTGGCCTTCCCTCCGGTTTCCCCAAGCACATTCACACCGCCTTTGAAACCTCAAAATTTCACATTTTGCCCCTTCCCTCCAGCTTGCTCCTCTTTCCCACACCCGCCTCTTCTGAGTTGGGTCTTCTACACCTCGCCCTCACGCAAGACCTCAGCCAGGTCCTGCTGAAGCCAAAGGTACAGCACCCACGGACCCAAACGCAAGGAGGGACCTGCTCTCTGGTCATCACGACTCCTCTGCCTGTGTCTGCTCGGCAATTGCTATGGGGCAAGAGAAACTGCCAAAATCCCCAGGCGCATCTTCGTCCCTCCCAGCCCAAGCAGGTACCTGTGCAGCACCTCCCTGGCTGTCACCGTTCCCCACCACTGTACACATAATTTCTGGTGACCAAACGGGGTCATTTCAAAGCTAGGTAGGATGATGCTTCTTTAATTCACTGATTGAATGACAGCAGATTTTTGGCTGTGCCGTGCATTATAAATTATTCTACACGGTTTCAGCACTTGTCCTGGTTATGCACATAAGGCACTTAAGACTTTGCCAAGATCATCCAATAGACACATCATAATTGGCCCTGTAATATAAAGAATCATTTCTTTTTATACTTTTTTCTTTTTTTTTTTTTTTTTTTTTGAGGAAAGCACCTCAGTGAAACACTGGATTGCCAGCTCTTTCTAAGGTGGACAGTTTTTCCCTGAAGAAAAAAAAAAAAAAATTAATGTTTTCATCTTGTGGTTCTAGCAGTTTTCTCCATCTGCGCAGAGGGAAAAAGGGAAAGAAAACAGCTCTGCAAGGGAGGCATCACCCCTGGGCGAGGACGAGCCGCGTTCCAGATAGACGCGTCCATCCACAAAGGGCAGCGGGAGCCAAGGAATTAAAAACATACCGATGAATGGGGAAGGGGGAGGACTGGCTCGGGAAAAAAACAAAACAAAACAAAACAAGCTCATTTTTCAAAACATTATTATCGCACCAAACGTATTTTAATGTATTTTCAGCAAGGCATCAAATACCCCCAGAATCTGCTTTGTGTCTCTTGGCAGTTCAAGAATGCCAACGCGCCCCGTCCTCGGGGTGCCAGAACCAATCTGTTGCCAAGAGACACAAAACTGATATCATGGGTGTATAAAGCCGCCTTTGGAAACGTATGAAACAGCTAACGACCTCATGTTCGGGGTTTGACTTAGTCAGCAAGACGTCAAGGAAGAAAAATTAACCTTTTGTTATAAGGTTTAAAGCTGACCATTTGTATCCTTCTCCGAGGGAGAATCGGCCTTTCTGAAGCAGAAACGCGCTGACGTTTGGCATTGCATTTCAAGCAAACACCCCAGTATTATTTTTTAATGTTTTCTTTTGTTTTGGGAGGAAAAAAAAATAAATCATGAGAGTCAGGGCACTTGGGGGAGTAGGGAAGCCATTACTTGGGGAGGTCGGGCACACTTCGAGACACACTGGAGGGGTTCAAGGCCAGGCTGGACGGGGCTTGGAGCAACCTGGGCTGGTGGGAGGTGTCCCTGCCCCGGGCAGGGGGGTGGAACGAGATGACCTTTAAGGTCCCTTCCAACCTGAA
Source organism: Dromas ardeola (assembly GCA_013398915.1). NCBI lineage: Eukaryota > Metazoa > Chordata > Aves > Charadriiformes > Dromadidae > Dromas > Dromas ardeola. The sequence continues at coordinate 20,421 of VYZM01018832.1, read as the reverse complement.
CCATTTTATGACTCTATGATAGGTGACATTTCTGAAGCGCGCATCTTCAGAGGAAACCCAAATGCCCCAGGTGGACCTTCACATTAGCACTCAGGTGAGTACGTTGCACATTACTCGCTGAGAAGGATTTTGAGGCCCAATTGTAAACACCCAAAAGGTTTTTGCATTTAAAAATCTGGTCACCGGCAAGTTCTTCAAATATTCATTACTCCAACCGGCGAGTAATCTACTGGAGATGTTGCAGGTTCACCCTCTACAAACATCTCCCGCTTTCCGTTCTGGGCACCTCTCTCCCTCCTCCAACCTGCAAACTGGATGCAAATCCTTTCAAACAGAGTATTTTTTCCTCCAGAATTTTCCCACTGCAGTTACGGCCAACGTTTGCTGCCCTTCCCAGCTACAGAAATAAAATTCAAGGTGTTCAGAATCCCCTCAAATAATACAAAAATATGAAACCACCACGACTGCTTCTTTTAGATGGGTTCTCTGTGGACTGCTGCTTTTCAGTTTGTTTCACTGAAGTTAAACAGTTAGAAATTAAGACTCTAATTAAGAAATACAGTAATTAACTGTAATTAAGAGTTACAGCAAGATTTGGGTTTTTTTTCCCCCCTAATCTGGGGCACAAATTTTTACACGTTAAATTAAAAACTCCATTTAGGAACCCAAATGTTAGAAGGCTGTGAAGCAACTAGTTATCAGTTCAATATTATCCAGGAAAGGTCAAATTTAAATTACAGGACATGTTTAAAACATTAAGTTGTTGGTATATCACGCAGTTTTTGCATTTACAACTAATACATAGTTATATAGATATACAGATGTATGGGTATCCACATCACAGGTGTCCGCTATTGAATTACCTTCAGAGACAGAAAATGAACCCTCTCACATTAAATAATTAGGATTTCCATGTGCTTTTCTGTACCAATGACACAGAAGCACAATACGCCTTTGCCAGGACTGGAGAGCAAAAAATCCTGATAAATGGGAGCCATATTACAAATAACCAAAATCAGTTGATAGAAACAAATCGTGGGCTTTTGGGGGGACTTTTTTGGACTACAAATAAAAGGTCTTGCCATTACGACAAGAGAAAAATGTCCTTTTGTCTTATGAGCCCCCAGCTGTGGGAAGGAAGGCGAGTGGTGCCACACCAGCACGTGGGCAGAGAGAGATGGGGGGGCTGGGTGCGGGTGAGGAGAGCTAATAAAATTCCTACCAGGAAACAGAAAATGAGATTAAAGGAGACATTTTGGCCATGAGGCCTTCTTTCGGCTGGAGAAGGCCTCAAAGCCAAAGTGTCTCTTCTAATCCTATTTTCTATTTCTAGAGTGCATTTTAATAACCCCTTTGTATATGGTACAATGACTTTAGCAAGTCCTATTTTAAGCAGATTTTCCACACTAGAAAGCAAAATGGGTTAAAATAATTGTACCGTACACCTCGCACGCGCGACACTTTGTTTAATCTGGTGTCAGACACCGGGGCTGCACAATACGGTACAAGGTCCATGTACAAAAGCGTCTTTCAGGACAAGCAGCCCAAGGCACGGTACGGGGGAAACCAGGCTGAGGGACACAGGTCCCTCCCACCAGCAGCCAGACCCTCACTTTCCAACCTGGATGAGCACTTGGCTGACGTCACCAGGTCCCAAAAGTCCTCCTCCTTCGGGCAAAACGCTGGCACCGGCCAACTCCCACCAGGGTTTGGATATGGCTACCGGAAGGGTGCGGGAGAGCAGCACCTGGCCCCAAAGGAGACCTCACCTGCAGCTCCACAGTGGCGTCCCCACAGCCACCAACTCACCGGCCAAGCTCATCTTGATAATTCACCTCTTTGCAACAGCCTGAACCTGGATGATGGTTTCTTCTCCTCCAGACACAAAAAACACCCATGAGATGTGGGGCTAGAGTGGAAGGTTAAAAGTTTCTCTTGTGTGCACAAAACCCAGCTCTACTTGAAAATAAAAGGTGAAAACCTGTTCTCAAGCATATGGTAACAACCAAAGGGAGTGCCACCCATGCAGAGCAGCCCACATCTATCCCTCCCTGCCACGGTCATGGCGCTGGGGGCTGAGCTCCTCTGGTCAGCGATGCCAGCTCTCCATCCCCCTGCACACTTACGGTGCTATATAAGAACATCAGCTATGGAGCAGGGGACACTGGGACAGGATCACAGGTGGTAATGACCTACTCAGCCCTGCAGGAAAACCAAGCCCCAGAAAGCACCCATGCTCAGCCCAGGTCTCCACCACGGGCATGAGTTCTCCTCCTGATGGTACCCAGGGTCCCAGTGAAGCCAAGGGGACACTTCAGCAAAGAAGAGCCAAGATGAAACATCCAAACAGTGTCATCTGGTGTAACACACGTGCACCTATGGAGTCTGCCAAGGAGTCTACAGCACCTGAAGCAACAAGTCCAGCGGAGCCTGGCACTCTTGCAACAGCCCCGGCACCTCCCTCACCCTTGCCTTACCAGCCTAAGGAGGAAAGTTCTTCAACATCCACCAAATGCACAGAAAGAAAAGCAGAACAGCTTTACACTGAAGTAAACACAAATAAATCAAAAGTAAAAATGAGTGTCCAACCATCACCTTGCTGTATGGACAGTAAATGTTTTACCTCTGACCAGGTCAGTGTCTTTGCAGATCTGGGCTTTGGCTCCCAGCAGACCTTGAATCATAGAAACGTTTTGGTTGGAAGAGACCTTTAAGATCTTCAAGTCCAACCATCAACCTAACACTGCCAAGTCCACCACTAAACCATGTCCCTCAGCACTACATCTACACGTCTTTTAAATACCTCCAGGGATGGCGACTCAACTGCTTCCCTGGGCAACCTGTTCCAATGCTCGATAACCCTCCCAGTGAAGAAATTTTTCCTAATATCCAATGTAAACATCCCCTGGAGCAACTTGAAGCCGTTTCCTCTTGTCCTTACCCTGTCCTAACCTGAAGCGAGCAATGAAATGAACAGACCCCATCAGCGCTGCAGTGGTGCGCAATGTCTCAGCTGAGCACTGCGGGTGAGACCTGGCCGCAGGGAGAAATATAAATGCAGGAAACCCCAAAATCAAAATGCAGGAAACCCCCAGGGAAGTCGAGCTGGAAGCACAGAGAACATCAACCAGGGAGCTGCCACGGGCAGAGGGAATGGCAGCTCAGCACGGACGGGGATGGGAAAGTAAGTCACGGGGAAGAGGGACCTCAAGCAGGAGCATGAGTCCTGCAAGTCATTGTAAAAGGCAAGATCAAGTCGGTTTCTACTAGCTAAGGGTTTATGATGAGGTTCCTGTGTGAAGATGTTGCAGAATATCACAAATATAAACCCACAGATATAAAACTGCAAATACCAAATTGATGGAAGATGAAGAGCCAAGCACACATAACAGCGAGTGGAACGGCACCAAACACAAGGGCAAGGCAAGGCTGCTGCAAGGACTATGCATCTATGATGATGAAACCAGAAGCAAAACGACGGAAACAAATGCAAGTTAGCAAAGAAACTCCTAAACCAAGGAATATGCAATAAGAAAAACAATTTTGTCATCTACGCAGCATCACTCAGTGGTACCCAACCTCAGGCGGCAGGCAGAAGACCACTAGCCAAAACGAATTAAGGAGGAGGTCTGAGCACGGTATAGCCAGATGCTACTGACCACCCAGCACCGCCCGGTGTCCCCACATCAGACTGTCCCTGGGATGAAGCCCAGCGGCTCCATCCGGCTGGCAAAGGCAGCGGAGCCCTGAGCATCTTCACCCTCGGTGGGGCTGCATCAGAGGTGGCATCGGCTGCAGCTCTTCCCCCACCCATCCCTCAACCGGGTGGTGAACCTAAAACCCTCACCAGGTGAAGCATCAGCTAGGAAATGCAGGAGAAAACGCCAAAAGGTCTAAACACCACCGTGTGCGTTGCAGGAAAAAATTCTTCTAATTATTCTAATGGCAGGTTAAGAACAACTGAGTTTTTTCTGCATCTCAGTGGCGCTCTGCAGTAGCCAACGCTCATGGCCAACGAAGTAAAATAAAGCAGGTGAGAAATAAAGAAATCTATGTAGCATGAAATATCTCTAAGAGACTTGTTTAGCAAAATTAACTAGTAGTTTAATAGAAAAAAAGCTTGATGTATGAGAGTGCTCCAATTTCTTCATAGAAATTAACATTTCAATCCTGTTTTTATCTAGAAGTCATTAAACTGTGCAACATGAATTATTGGAACTGTAGCAGAGAATTAACTCTATTCATCAAGTAAGTCCAAACAGTTTAGAGTGCATCTGTAATGAAAAAATAGCTCCACATTTCTATCTCTTCTCATTAAAGTAAACCAGTTTTCCCTCTCTCAGTATATAAAACTGTCTTCTCCTCATGTAATTTATATTACCATAAGCCAGCTCACATTCTAAACTATTACACGCCTCCAATTAATTTTTGCAGCTTTTGCCTGAAAATTTAATGAGATAGTAGTGTATGAACCTGCTGACTCCAGATTACGTGTGTGCTTCCAATATTAATGTTGGCATAATAAAATAATCTGATACATACTTGATGAGAGCTTTTCACTATTGTGAGAGTAGTTAAGGCAAAATGTAAACCAATTCCACTGATTTTCTTCCTCCTCCCACCACGTCTGGAAGAAAAAATACCCCCCAAACCCAGGAAAACTTATCAGGCTGAAACTGAGGAGTCCTGAGTTAAGCGCTCACGAGAAGACAGGTGATATCATCAGCGCTTCCTCGGATGTTTTAAATCAGCTGTGTGTTATTCGCCTATTAACATTTATTTTAAGGCTATGGCCATTTCTAAACGCTTTTATTTTTGAATGCCGAAGAAGGAGAGCAATAAATTGGGATTTACTTCTTCTGAAAAGGAGTAGGGCGTATTTGTCTCCCGAAGCCGCCCGGTTGGTTTGAGGCGCGGATGCAGGTCAGAGCATCCTCCGCGCTGCCTCCGAGCGCCGGAGCGGTCCCTGCTCCACCCAAACCCCCTCGCAGCAAATCCCACCCGCCGCCCCACTACTCGCAAACGATCGAGAAATTAAGAGTTTGCATTTGTGCTGGGAAACCGAGATGGGTTTAGAGTCTCAAGTGTTTCTGTGGCTTGCTTTCCCTTTGCAGCTCATTTTATGGGGATAACTCTTATCTAATTTTGCAAACTGTTCTCCAGTATATTAGACAAATAACCTTTTCTTCAGAAGGACGCATTCTTTGAGACTAAAATTAAAGGGAAAAAAATTATAATATTGCTTTCCATTGCGACTCCAATTTTACTACCGCATATTGTGCATAATACGATTTTAATATCTATCCGCCTGAGAGAAAAATTGGCAAATGTGATGCTCTCAGAGATCAAATAATTTTATACATAGACTTAAAAATACACATTTGGCATTATTTGGTACAGCCCTGAATTTATATTTACAGGAATCTATAAGCTGCCCGTGGTGAATCATGCAGCCCCTAAAAACACGTATTTTGCACTGAACTTGGAGGAGCCGGCGCAGCCCGGAGAGGAGAAACCAGTTGGGAGCCCAGTGGCTTTTAAACTCAGTCCCACCGCAGCCCCGTACCCTTGCAGGACCACAGGAATAATCACCATCACCTACCCCAGTGAAACCATCCCCTTATCCCATTAAACACCCACATTATCTCTGTGTTACAAACAAGGGAGAGAAATGCCGCTGGACGCAGGGAGAAGTTCAGGCTCTGGGAGATGGACGTGGGACACGGCCACAGCACGCCACCGGCAAAGCCAAAATGTTCAAGCGCGTGTCAGGAGAAGAGGCATCGCACCTTATACACGATGCCGAGACGCACAGAACCCCGAAACTCAGGTCTCTTTGAGATGGGAGGAACAAACCAGCCTGATAAAAGACTGGGAGAAGGGACAGACGGAGGAGGATGGCAGGAGAAATAATACACGACAAGTGTGGAGGCCAACGACCGCACACTTTAACGGCTCCCAGTGGCTTCAAATCAATTTACATTTAAAATAAATGAATTAAATCTGATAATCTCTGATACCACTCAACCTATTTGCTCCAGGGCACTGAAATTCAAATGTTCTTGAGTTCTGAAAATAGGCTTTCACTCGTACGACATACAAATGAAGACAAAGAGCACCAACACCAAACGCAACCTCCCGGGTTTTTACACAATCAAATGGCAAAATCACTTCCATGGTGTTTAAAGCATTTTGCTACTATGACTTTTGCCCCTTGCAGTCAATCTCCGCCATTTCTAAGGTAGCTATAAACAAACCATTTTGGTTTTCATTCCAGAAACCTGCATCCATCCGGATGAGACCAAGCGAACGGAACAAGGCCCACCCCAACAGTTCCCAGGCACGGGAGAGCCCCTCAGCCCGCACCCCGCTGCCGCACCGGAGGGGTCCACGCCAGAAACCAGATTATTGCATCCATCTTGGCTAAAAATAATCTTTCCGGTTTAGCAGGCGATTATTTCCAACGGAGGTGTGATTTTCAGCAGGGCTGTCACACAGTCACGGCACTGGGAACCAGCCGTCCGGCACGAGGATGTGGGAGCCTGGAACACACGCGTGGCAATGCACGTATATACACTTTTACATCCGTATGATCTCACCGGACTCTCTCTGGGGGCTGAGGTTACTTTTCTTTTACAGATTTTCAAAAACCAACCTTGAACTTTTTTTTTTTTTTTATACAGGCAAGCCCGTCCACCTAACGACTGCTTGTACCTTTGCACGCCAAAAGAAACATGTAATTAAATTAAGAGATGCACGCATTCTTCCCTCTTCTCCTGTCTCTTCCCCTTGAACGGCATGCCAGATAGCAAATCAAAATCTGCATTTAAATAGAATATTTTTAATGTATGAAAGTGGGCGGCCTGAGGGTAAAGAGGTATTGCATTCACTCACCATATGCACAAAATTGCATTTAAAATGCGATACTACGTTTTAAAAATTTATTGAATATTTTTGTCCTTTGTTTTATTATAACGAAATCTTCAGCTCCACGGAGGTTTTTGTATCGAAGCATGCTAATAAAAATAATGTGATATTACATCATTTTATCAATTTAATCTCGAGAAAAGGATGATATTCAATCACATCTCATAAGTCACTATCTCTGGTAATTCCGGCCATTATTCAGTGCGAAATTCAAGCAGTCTGAATTCATTAACATAGGGTTGCTACAAATCTGCATTTTTTAGACTTTGTCAGAAAACGCAGCAGCCCAAACTCACTGACCTGAATCTAACAGCCTTTCAGCCGAAACGGCCTCGCTCCCCAACCCCGGCTCCCTTCCTGCGCCGGGACAAAGCCACGGCTGCCACCGACCAGGTCATGGCTTCGGCAAACGCTCCCCGCCGAGCTCCCGGTGCAGCATCCCTGTGCCAGGGATGGAGGGGGGGACATGGCGGGCACATGATGCTCTGGAGGTGGCACCTACGGAAACGAGCCCCACGCTCCCCGCGGAGCGAGGAGGTCTCTCCCGCCAGCAGCCAAGGAGCGAGAACGCGGTAGCGCGGAGTGACACATAAGTTAGGGCCGGAGTGTCACATCGCATCGGACAGGCCGCGGGGTGACGGGGACCAAGCGGCTTTGACGCTGCGTTATGAGGTCAGCACCTTTGGGAAAATAAAAAAAAAAAAGTAAAAAAATGGCGGATTTTGAAATAACCACAATGAGAGGCTGCTAAAACCACGAGGAGGATCACAGACATGGCGGAGACCCAACCCTGCGCTGCAGAAGCCAACGGCAAAACCCTGCCAAACTCATCGGGGGTAAAATCCAGCCATAATTTAGCAAAGCCCTCTGGCTTAATGATGCTCAGCATATCACTCTGCCGCAGGCTTCCGTATCCTGCCCACCTCCCTGAGCCCCTTCGTGGCAGAAAGATGCTCTTCATCCTTCGTTGCCCGCACAGCCCTTCTGCTGGCCACCCAGCAGCTTCCCTGCCCGGCCAGGCGCAGTCTCCCACCGAAACACTCCCAAGCCCAGGACCATGCGATGTCCCGAGCAGGAATGCACTCTCTTCCGAGTATTTTCCATTAATTTAATCTGTAAAAGTAGGATGAAAATAACAATTTATTTCTCATTAGAGCATATTTTGCTGACTGATGACCTAACTTCTTCACCATGCGGGCAATCTGAGTAAAATTCATGGCACAGTGCGGGTGCTTATCGCTGTACAAAGTCACCGTACAGAAAGGGCACCCCGGCTAACGTCAGTGGCGTTGGTCCTGGTTACCAGGGGAGATCTCATCCACATTGCTCAATATATGGAAAAATCGCAGGGACACAAACTCCACAGCTCAGGTGGGATGGTCGGGTTAAGAAACCCAAGTGCTCGTTGCTCAGAAGTGACAGCGCTGTGGTCCAGCGGCACCTTGAGCAGGCTACAGAAGCACTGGCAGGCACTACACAACTCTCACTGAAGCCCACAGCATTAAAAAACCACCTTGGTTGGGTAAATTTACACTAGCTTCCCAATAAAAATAAGATATTTCAGCAAGACTGCCTTTGCTGTGGAGCTCCTAAAGCCCACGGACCAGTAAAACCCCACGGACGTTCACCGCCGACGGACTCCTGGTTTTTTTGGAAAAATATTATAGCGCATTTATAGTCACGCAGCCGCGAACCTGCAGTAAAACTCCGAGCCTGGGAAGGTGAGAGCTATTATTTGAGATAGCAGATGAGGCTCTTGCAATTCCAGAATAAAATGGTAATGTGCTCTTGGTAGCGAGCGGTACATTGTTTTAACGTGTTACGATATTTATAAATATATGAAGTTTAAATAATCAGATGACAGAGAGTTCCTTTTCATCTACTGAATGTTTATTATTCTTCACACATTAGCACTTTTTCCCCCCAAATGTTATATCTTCTGCCATTTATAATTAATTTTAACAGCTTCTGCAACTTATCCCACAGGTTGTTGCTGTTTCTTTTAAACAGCGTGCTGCTGAGAAATTGATTTGTTTGCTCCGTATGCCTACAGAAATCACATTATGAAATATGCATAAATGTCATTTCTTGGGCTGCTTCTGCGGATTAGGGGAGCAGAAAAGCTTGCTGAGGAAAAGGAAGAGACAAACAACAACAAAGCCGAACGCAACACTTAAACTCGGCCGCATCCCTGGCCAAAGGCAGCCCCCTCGCTGTCCTGCTCCGCTCCGGCACGGGGTGGGATGAGCCGGCAGGAGATCCCAGCGTCGTGGGAACCGCCTCCTCTCCCAGTAAACAACTCCCTGCCAACACGGAGGGGAGTTAATGAAACTAATTAATGCACAACGAAGTGTCCGCGCACCCCAAAAAGCCCTCTCGCAGCCGGAGGGCAGGAGAAGCCCCGAGGCGAGCTGCGGTGGGGCTGCACGTGCTCCACCACCACCTCCAGAAGGTCTCCACGCACCTCCACGCTGGGCAGCCCCGAAGCCCGGGGGAGGATGATGGCTGAGGCAGCTGCAGTTGGCCAGGACCACCTGGCTGCGATGGACCGAGCCCGTGGCTTGCTGCAAACCCCTGCTATGGCAGTAGGGGAGGGCAGGGCGAGAATCGCTCTCCCTCTGGTCCCAAACCTCAGGAAACAGACCTCTGCAGTTCTGCAAAGGTAGCAGAGAATCACCAGCCGTAGCAATCCTTCATTAGCATCGATGCACTCCTCCTCCTCTGACTGCTCCCACTTCCACCAATACAGGAACCTCAACACATTACACTTCATCTACCATTTCGTCGGCATTGTTTTGATACACATGCATTATTTACAAATTTTTCCGACAGTCATCGTGTCATACACCTGTATGGATCTCTTATGTTATCGGAGCAGGTTCTACCACCAGTCCTTTTCCAAGCACAGCCAGTGAACAGGTCCTGCAGGTCTTTCCCTTCCAGCCAAAGTAACCACAGCTTGGGAAACCCGTCATCCGCGGAGTCAGCACAGAGCTCGCAGAGGACATCTGAGGTGCTCAGGCCTGCAAGAATAGTTTTATCACTAAAAAAAAGGCAACGCGACCACGCAATCCAACACACACTATGATCCTGGACCAACAGAACACAGCACTCTACACTGCTTCAGAAAAACCAAAGTTTTCCTTCCAGGCTGGACCAGCGCAGGACCCTTCTCCCATCCCGCGGCTCCGCGGGGGCGGCAGCAGCCCCTCCATATGCTGTATGGATGCGATGGCAGCCCGAGAAGGAAGGCATCTTTCCCATGCTATCTCCTACTGCAAAACATATTGAATGACAAGTTCTGAAATGCAAACCAGATATTTTTCTCGGAGACTTCGTTAGACACATCACTCTCCTATATTATTACAGAGAGCTGTCAAAACAGCCTGGTGGGAAAGCTCTTCCAAAGACACGCAGAAGTATAAATTGTCATAGTATAAAGTAAATTCCATTAACAGCTACATAGTTATTATTTTGCATAATAAAAGTAAAGGCTCTTTGCTTGTGATCTATGTATTTACGACCATCGAACCAACAAGCACTTTCTCTTTTCTGATGCCTTTGTTAAAATTACAAGATAATTGGTTGCTGTTGCAGATATTAATGTCTGATAACAAAGTGCCCGAGGCAGGAAAGCTGAAGTGGTGGTGAAACAGCACTACTGACAAAGCTCTAACTCCTCTTCTCTGCGGATTAACCAAACCAACTCAAAGAAAATAATAATTTTTAATTTGTATCATTTCAGGCATTATTTGAATGAAGCCCGCTGGAAATTCTGGTCAACACGTTTGAAAAATATATATCTCTTTATTCTGGCTATTAAAAAAAAATAGTAACTGAGATAATTCAAGCACTTTTCAGTGTAAGATCCTGAGAAATATCAAGGTTTCAATGACAAGTCCTAAGACAGCCTGGGTAACTTCTCTCCTCCAGAAACAAACGCATTCCTACCCATAAGGTTTAAGGGAAAAAAACCCGATTTTGAAATCATGTGATTCCTCAGTAATTAGTGCCAATGCACTGCAAAAAAGCCTGCACTTATAGAGTATGTCCATTTTAGTTGGAAGCAGGAATGATGATATACACAAATACTCTGCTCTCCCCGAGTTTACACACAGTTGTGTTTACGACCAAGATCGCAGCTTAAAGTCTCAACCATGATGAGCAATTCGGAAACTCGCTGTTCATAAATATCATGCCAATTGAAGCAAGCTGGTTTGGGGATATTGTATATTATTTATTACAATTCAGTCTGTCATGGAATTAAGCACATTGAGCCAATTTCAATACGAGCGTTGGGGGAAAGAGAGATTACATTCAAATTAATAAAATTGCTTTTCAAGCAAAACAATGTCATCTGGTACGTTTTTTTCATAAACTGTCCCACTGATGGAAAAAAAAAAATTAAAAAAATCTGCAGTTACCCACCCTGCACCTTCTTGGTCCCCTCTCCCCACCTGACGAGAAATTTGGGGCATTTCTTGCATCTCCTCTGGGAGACTCGATGGCAATCACTCCAAAGCTCAAGGATGGCAAGTCCCCAAGACGCAAATAAGAATACAGACACAAACATCTGCATCTGCCGTTACAAAGGATTCCTCGCTATGGTCGTTCACTTTTAGTTTTTTAATTATTCTTCCGTGATGGACACGATACCATTAATTTAATTTCAACTTGCATTTCCTATTAGTATAATCTACCGAGTTATCTCTATAGCAGTAGCAAAATCACTTTACGGTGAGCTATATCACTTCAGAGTTAATTACACGTATTTGGGTTTTGATAAATGAAAATAGGGGACATGATTAATTGAAGGACAATCAATACGATCCAGCTATTAGACAGCTTGATGAGGTATCCGAAGTCCGCATACAATCCATAGTAATCAGCTAATTGAAGACCGCGGACTAAAAAGATTTTAGGAAATCCCAGCTTCAAATTGAAAAATATCCCAATAAAATGGATGAAGGAAACGTGCTCACAAAATCCATGAAGGTTTAAGCCCCGTTTCTATTTTGGTTGGTTTTGAACAAAAAATTTTGCTTCACTGGCTTAAAAAACTGCTTACTGTGATAAAATACTGACAGCAAAATGAATTTGGTAAGTGAATCCTGAAGTGCGTTTCTTATTTACATCCACCCAAACTCCTTGAACTGTATTTTTCTAATGCCTTACGATTTCTGGAGCTGCCAGAGATTTTTAAATAGTTTCATTAAAAACACTCTATTTGTCTTGGTTTAGTCTCATACCAGATCAAACTAAAGAGTCAAATAGTTGAACAAATGAACCTTTTCCATCTCTTTTGACATGAAACCAAGTGTGCAAAAAAGCCGTACACCGATGTCGGTTAGGCTTGTGTTTCCAAAGAAGAGCCCAAGAAGGGAGAAAATAATCAATAGGTGCAAAGCCAGAGCGTTACACTTGTTTAGAAAAATATGTAAGTGGTACGTGCAGTCCATAAGCCCCATGATATGTAAGTACTATCAGCATAAATGCTGACAACTCTTAATCTACTGTAACCCTGATTAATGGTTGCAGTTGTCCATTAATACTAGGCATTTTAACTTACTACTAAAATTGATTAGTCAGTTAAGAATTCAATCCTAATGTTCAATAAAATTGCACTTTCCCTGCGAATGCGGTATGAAATGAGGTGATGCATTCAGCAGCGCTCGCATCCATTAGGAGGGTGCAGCGTGAAGAGGGGAAGCGCGGTGCCATTCCCGGCTGGCACGGCCAAGCGCATCCACCTCCATCCTCCTGAATTTCTGCCAGAGGTGGAGAGACCCTGCCAGTTCAGACGGGCTGGGAAAACCCACCCAAGGCAGGGCTGGGAGCAGCATCTCGGGCTGGGATGTGCACACCGGGAGGGATGGTCCATCCCGGCTGGCCACCCTGCACAGAGGGGTCTCCTTTTGACAGATGGGTCTGGTGTGATCTTACCAACTACTCCTCCCTAAATGCCAACCTGCACTTTTCTCCCTTTTCCAATACATAATTTCTATTATTACTACAAGGATAATGATGATTATCATGATTATGATTATTTTCCTACCTTGCTTTCCTCCTCTACACTAGCCATGGTCCATCAGCACGTACAGAAGGCAACTAGTCGAACACCAAGGGGAAAGTGTCAGTTTGCTATAACACTTTTTTTCCCTAAAACGTAATGCGAGGGTACAGTATTTCACACATTACAGCGGCGCTGTGCACTCTGCAACACCATCACTACAGATCTCTCCCAGCTCCTGCTGCAAACCTTTTCCTTCCAGGGGGTCCTTTACCATGGATACTTCAAATACTTGAAGCTCGGATTTTGCATCCCAATATGGGGTCTTGGGCTGCACCTCCAGCCTGGCAGCTACGGGGGATGCTGGAGAAAGAAATCGAGGAGGCAGCAGCAGTGCGGAAGAGATGAACGCTCACTGCCAAGAAGATCATTTGTCATGAGAGAAACACCTTTTAAAAGCTGCATTCAAATTAATCTTAGAAAAATGAGCTATTTTCTGAACAGGTAAAGCCAGGTAAGTAATTTTAAGGCATCCTTTACCAAGGGACCCTTTTGGAAGCAAAAGCATCAGAGTACCTTTCCTGGAGTACCAGTAACCCTAAAAATGAGAGCTAAAAAGCAATTCTGGAAGCCGCAGAAAGAGTATGCTTTTAGCACTGGCAGCAGCAACTCACACCTCCTGATCCAGAGGTCCGGCTTCACTCTTTGCACATGATTATGGAACCGTATTACCGGAAAGGTTCTCTAAGCACATCCTTCCCCACCAAGCCCGTACAACCAGAAGCCCCAAGAGACAGGAACAGTAATTTGGAGCACCCGGGGAGTGCAGAAGCCGAGCCTGGGATAAGATGCACACAGACGCTGTTTTCAATTAACATTTTTTAAGTGCTGTTGAAAGCAGACTGAAGAGATGCTGAGCTGACCAAGCCATGGTCCTTTTCCAGCAAGATTTAGCCAAAGACTTCTGAAATTAACTCTAGGGAGGTGGGAACGGCATCAAAGACTGCATTCAGGTGAATTTAGGACCTCTCTGTCCATGGGGACTCCCAGAGAAGTTCAAATCCCTGAAACACTGGTGCCACGAGGGCTCCCAGTAATTTCTCTTATCTCAACTGATGGCCAATACCACAGTGGGATCGGCACTGCACAGGCTGCAGCCCAGCTTCCCCGCAGACCTGTTGCCCACCAGTTTGCCAGTGAACTGGCACCCAGAAGAGTCCCAGGCTTTCATAACTTTCACATATGGCCCCTGTACACGCGCCCACAGCTGTTAGGGACGCTCTGAGTATTTTCAGACCCTGCTGCACTCTCCCGTACCCAGCCACGTGTCGCAGATGAAAGAGTTCCAGCAGCCTCCGGAGAGGGTCCGGTGACCAGACACACTGCTCACTGCCAGCATTACATTAAATGTCTCAAAGAGCCAGTAAATCTCGTTAACATACTGTTGGGGAGGAAGAAAAAAGATACCAGGGGAAAGAGGAAACTCCAGCACAACAAAATATCTAGAAGCCACCAAGGACTTCAGTATAAATCCACAGCTGATTTGTAAGGACAACCGAGGACACAGTTCAGGTTTTTTTACTATTTTCCTGACCAGCAGCCTGGAAAACAGCGCTTCTGCAACGGCAGTACCCAAGGACATAATCTTATTTTTCAGTGACCTGCAAGGCTGCAAAACCAGATTCTGTGGCTGGTGTCTTCCCTTCTCCGGTCTCGGCACAGGAGGGTCCACCAGGGAATGTCTCACCACCATGGGAAAAAGCTCAAGATCGGTTTTATTCTCATGCTGGGATCAGTGGCCTCCTGGTCTCAAGTAACCACTGCTTAACGCTAGCAGCCAGCCACTGTGACAATAAAGTTTGAAAACAGGTTGGGATGATGGAGCTTGGGATGGGTGATGAAGGACCAGGATGGACCACAAAGGTGCCTGCACCCACCCCAGCCCAGGGGCTTCCCAGCTCCGGCTTGTGCCCTCCAAACCTCAGCCATGCAAACAGGCAACGTGAGCCCTCCCCAGCACACCACCCCATCACGCTGCGAGGGGACAGAGATGCGATGGTGTGCTCCCCCACCAACCTGACCTTCATCTCCTGTAACCCCGCCCAGGCAATAACCGCCCGTGGTGGTCATCATGGGCGCATCTAGTCCTGATGGCTGTGTCCGGCTCAAACAGGGTTTTGGGGAGACAGACACAATAACCAAGGGCTGAGTTTAGCAATGCGCCCACCTCACCAAAATGCCATACTATGGTCGTTATGCAAATATGACTATAGGTCAATCATCTCACCCCCATAAACAGCGAACAGCCCAAGAGCCCTTTGAGCTCTCCTGCACAGCAGTGGGCTGCACGCCAGGGTCTCCCCTTGGGTAGAGATGCCTCTCAAGGGTACTTCTCGAGACTCAGAGATTCCTTGTCACGACAGATCCTCAGTGTGACTAATAGCACACTAAACTTTGATATCTCAGCTAAGTGATATAAAGGATTGATTGCGCATATATAATCCTTTAGACATAAACCATTGACCAAGTCTGGGACTGGGATTAGACCCAACCGCACCCAGACTCCTCTCTGAGAAGGAGCTGAGAAAGCCAAGGAGTTCTTTCTGAACCTCAACTCAACAGGAGGGTCTCCGTGACAGCTCTGTCCGATCCTGTCCTCCATGCGGCAAACAACCCAGTGCCTTGCCACCCAATCTTGTTAAAACAGTCACATTTCCTATAAACCTTTGTTAAATCCCTGTTTTATATCAATAAATGTATCGCTGCTTCTGAGTGAAGCGCATCACTCCACCCGCGACAGGAGAGCTGCTGGTGCTCGCAACCTGCGGATCCCACAAGCGTCACAGTCAGAGCAGCACCCAGCAACGCTGCGATGCCCTCCTCGGCAAAGCCCTTTAATAACGTTAATGTCTGTCAGGCAGCCTTTAAGTATTAACATATGGGGGAAATGCCTAATAGCCGAATATTATTGTGCGTGCGTCTGAAATAACACTCCACAAGGCCTCTTATAGCAAACATTAAACCCGCTTAATAGAAGACATTTGAGCAGAATCAATTATTTTGCCATAATTCTTCATATTGAAAGAGGTATTTTGAAATTGGAAAGTATATGTTGTCACAGCAGAACTACCACATATTTAAAAGCACGCTTTGCATGAAAGTAAGTTGCAGAAACAATAACACGGACGTAAAATTATCCTTTATTCAGCAAAATGCTTCAGAACTACATACTCACAACATTACACTCAAGGTCCTATCAACACTTCATTATAAACTTCTCCCCTTATATTCAGGGAATTAGAAAAATCTTTGCCTAGAGGGGATTGTTTTCATAAACTCGGTGCACAGGGGTCTCGGTACAGGCAGGAATGTTTATGGAAAATCTGAGATTAGAACATTTCAAACTGTCTGGTTTCAAGTTGCACACATGTAACGCTATAAATAGCAAGGAAAATGCACGTATGAAAAGTGAAGAAATAATGCATTGTGTAAAAAACCAAGTTTGTCAGTTACAACGGAAAAAAGAACATTTTTTCCTATATGACTAAAAATCTAATTTACTATCAAGCTATTCCATTTCGCTGTTAGATTGCTACAACTGGTATCTCCAGGATCTTTTAATAACAGCTCGTATTTACAGCCCTCGGTGGGGCTCTCCAGGCAGGATTATTTTTTTTGAGCAGGGTGGGTTTAGCCTCACGGTGACTTCCCCAGGAGCAGAGATGGGTCGCCGCTCCCCGCTTCGGGACGACACCTTGACATGCAACAAGGAATTCGAATATAATCTAAGAATTTCCAAGCGCTTAAAAACCAGTGAGACCCGGCTGCCGAAATAAGGCTGTGCAGCATCTTGATGGCCCAGGTACCACAGCCTGAGCTTCCACCCCAACATCGCGGAGCTGCGCCAGGAGAGCCTGGGCAGGAACACCACCAGGACGGTGGATGTGACCCGCCACCTCCTAAAAGCAGCAGAAACGGGCAGTGAGAGGGGATAGCACCCAGAGGACATGCACACACGAGGAAACGCACAGCGAGATGCTTTACTGCACAGACCGCTGGAAGGAAAGAGCATTAGAAGTTGCCAAAACAATTATGCTGGCGCAGCTAAGGGTCATGTCCTGCCACCACCACAAATGAAAGCCTGAAGTATCAGAAAAAGAGCGGTAAGGCAGCCAGCACTTCTGCTGGGGCAATGCACCACTACCTGCCCAGTGACTTCCCAAGTACTAGCTCTTAAATAGTATTTTAAATATACAAACACCTTGGAAAGAGCGGCGGCGATGTACAAACTCAGTGCTCCCACAGCAGAGTTACCAGCAAGGGTTTGGTGGGTGCATCCTGGCCTGTCTCGCTGCACGGTCAGCCAGGTTTGCCCCAGGTACCATCTTTGCTGCTCCTTCAACAGCAAACTTTGCACTGGAGTGGATGGGGAGCGCTCAGAAATTCTGTATGTCAACTGTAGCCATGGAGACCTCCAGCTGAGCAAGAACATCTGCAACCACAACTGGATGGTCCATCTACAGCAAAAGCTCAGCATTTCTACAGCATCCTTAGAGCTCCGAAAATGTTCACACATATTAACCAGAGAAACCACAAGCACAGACTCAGCCAGTACTGCATTTCAAGCACAAAAAACCCTCAGGAAACTGAGATGTCCCTCTCTCCCACAGCTCACAAGCCTCTACAGTCCAGGCAATGAGACAAAATAAGCCCGGCTGGGGGAGAAGGTGAGGTAAGAGGGATGCATTAGGTCACCAAGTCCATTCCCCCTGTCCTGCACGACCCTGCTCTACCACACATTTCCATTGCCATCTGGCATTACTTTAAACAACCTATACACAAGTGGGCCCCCAACCACTTCTCCTGGTCTGCTGGTTCCAGGAGATGTTCATGGTTCATTACTGCACCTCCATGAGCTCCATGCAGCTTGCACAGGAGAGGTGTCTGTGGCCCAGAGTTGTGTCTCTGGGGAACAACGTCCACCTCCGTTGGGAGATGTATGGGGCAGTTTAGACTCAGAGCCCGGAGGAACCATCAAGTACTGCAACGTGTCAACTGCTGATGAAACCTGCACCGGCTTTGCCCTTCTCTTAGACGCCATTGCCTTCAGCTATTTCAGACTCTACAGGTCGCCTGCAAAATTCTTGCATGGCAGTAGCTGGAGACTTATTGTTCAACGATGTTGTTAAAGCATGTAACCAGACATGTAAAATATTCCACATTAGCCAAAAAATATATATTTCTGCACATACTGGGCTTTTTTGCACTGAGTATGGCAACTGTAGGATGTAATCCCGATGGGACAGAGACCATTGACGGTAGGTAGTGGGTCAGCAAAAGCTTAAAAGACAGAAAGTGATGGGTAAAATATACAATGCAACATTTAAAATCATTTTGGCTGACTCAGTTGAGATGATCCTACACCCTACAACATGATGGCTTTGGCCAGTGTACGATGTGGAACTGCAATCTCCTGAAACCTCGTTAGCTCAGTTAACTAACTGCAGTTTGCCTCCACTTTCTTCTAATTTTAGATTTAAACTCTACAGCAGAGCCCATGCAGGGTGAAAACAAATTTTGAACATTATGCTTTGCTGAAGTGTACTACAAGTATATTTTCTTTTGGAGGAGACAGGGCGGATTATTTTACTCAGAAAATGAAGTTCTCAGGATGTTAATATTTCAGGGCAACCTCTGCTTTTGCAGTTCAGAGGAAAGGGTTCGGCGAGGGAAGGCAGCGCCTGGATGTCGGTATTACAGGGTTCCTCAGAAAATCCTGCTGACACAGCTTCCTCTTCATCTTTGTCTCATATCAAGTTAGTAGTCAATGTGTTATTTTAACAGCATGACAACAACTATACAGAATGTCAAATAGTTACCTTTTATCTGGAATTTTATTCCTGCCATATATTTCAATGGAAATATACAACTTAATGTTGCAACATATTTCATGCTGAAATGGGTAATAAAAAAGCTATAGACTGTGCATTTCCCCTAAAACATAAAGGAGGAATACACTGAAAATCTCTACCATTTACTACTCTCAGTCTTCCAAAAATCTCCACAGCAGTCTACTGTGCCTGAACTGTAAATATTGCTGGGAATATTTTCAAGGGTTTTTTGTTTTGTTTTGTTTTGTTTTTTTTTAAAGAAATAAAATATGAACATAAAATAAAAATATAAAATTCTGAATCCAGAACGTTCTGGCCAGCCTGAGTTCTAGTCCCAGCCTAACATAAGGACACAGATGGAGGACAAACCCTTTTGACCACACTTTGACCCCACTGCATGGGAACTTGGTGTCCTCAAGAAAGGTGCTTTCAAATCCCAGGGAAGGATCAGGAAATTTTACATTAGCAGGCGCGAAACAAACCCTCCTATTATCTCCTATTGTGCTATTTCAGTATCAGGCCAACACTGGACGTACACTGCGGGAGGAGGGCTTAGAAAACACTCAGGAGCTCCCTTTGGGGTCTCAAAAAATGCATGTCTCCCCCCATTTGTCAAATCCAATGTTTTTAGCTACCTGCAAACCGCGAGTTCCTATGTATCTTCAGTCGGATACATTTTCCCTTCTAAGGAAACTGCAAACCAGGGAAGAAATATGCCCTGTCCTTTTCAATACACACGACAGTTGGCTAATAACCTAAATTACAGCTTTGTCAATATTACTTCATTCACTCAACCCCTCTTTGCTGTTAGCAAAAAAAGAACTGAAAGACCCCAAACTCTTCCAGATCTTAGGGTTTACCCAAGAAAGTCTCCCTCTTCGAGGGTGGCCTGATGGTCAGAGCTGCCACAGTCACCACGTCTACACAGAGCAGTCTCCAGGACTGCTCCAGGACGGGGGGCTTTCCTTGCAAGATCCTTATTTAAGTTGCTTTGGCTTGGCCATCTCCTACATGAATAAATATAAACAAATATGCCTGCTGAGAACATGACAAAGAAAGAGAAGTTTTAGAAGATCATGAGAACATGACCTACCAGAAAGACTCCTGACACTTTTTCTTGCTAGAGGATGGATTTATCTGGGGCCCGTCAGGTTTTTGAGTTTTGCTCTCCAGCATTCATGCTGGCTCTGCTTGCTCTGTCCTTGCCGTGCATGCCTGTCATCTCCAAAAGACTGAGGGTACCTCTGTCTACCAAATAAATGATCAAACTATGCCTTCTGATGTATCCCCAGCCTTTACATTCCCAGTACTTCAAGGATCACCTTCTCCATGTCCAGGAGCAAAGTATACTGACAAAGAGGAAGGCAGGAAAGAACGCTAGGAGGCCTGCCTGGATGAACAAGGAGCTCCTGGACACACTGACACACAAAAAGAATCTTTACAAGGAGTGGAAGAAAGGACAGCTAGAATGGGGGGCATATAAGGAAGCTGCCCAAGCGGCAAGAGACCTGGTTAGAAAAGCTAAAGCTCCGTTAGAATTAAATCTAGCCAGGGAGATAGCCAGAAACAACAAAAATTTCTATGGGTATATTA
>VYZM01018831.1:29491-46737 GCA_013398915.1 Dromas ardeola | reverse complement strand
GGGCCGCAGCGGACGCGCCGGAGCCCGGTAAGAGCGCGGCGCCGTTTTCCCCTTTCCGTGATCTCCCGGCGCCGTTCTGCTCCGCCGCGGCGGCCACGCTGCCTCCCCGCGGGCGGCCGGGCGGGGCCGCCGTGGCCCACGGTCTCCTCAGGAGGCGCCGCGGCCCTGCGGGCGGTACCGGGATTCCTCAGCCTCCCGGTCTCCTCCTGAGGTACCGGGGCCCCTGGGCCTCCCGATCGCCTCCTGATGTACCGGGGCCTCTCGGGTTCCTCTTGAGGTACCGGCGCCTCTCGACCCCCCCACTCTCCTCACGAGGCACCGGGGTTCCTCAACCTCCCGCTCTCCTCATGAGGTACCGGGGCCCCTCGCCCCCCTCCCCGGTCTCCTCATGAGGGGCCGCGGCCCTCCTCCTCAGCGGGCTGCGGGGCTCCCCCCGCGGGTACTGGCACTCCCCGGGCGGTTCCCGGGCCCGGCCGGGGTTAGGGGAGGAGGGTCCCGGCTGCAGCCCCGCTGTGAGGCCCTGGTGGGTCTCCCGGTCCTTCTGCCCCCTCAGATGGGGCTAGGGGTGAGCCCGCCGGCCCCGGGGAAGGACGGGGAGGGCGAAACGGGGGTCTCCCTTCCCCGGGGCCGGTGGGCTCATCCCCATCACCCTGCCCAGGCCCAAGGGAGGAGGGCAGGTGCCTCCCCAGCTGTTCATGGTGGAGAGATGCCTCTGGGGATCTCCTGGCCCCTGGTGCTTGACCATTAGTGCTGGGGCTTCTCAGAGCCCGATCACCTGCCTGTCGTTCCCCCCTGGGACCTGCTCCCCAGGGCTGGTCCCTCTGCTTGGGTCTCTGTGCCCCCGGGTGATGGATCCCTGCGGTTTGCCTTCATGCCCGCTGGCTGTGGAGCTACAGGCAGGTCTCAATTTTTGCTGTGCTGATGCAGCTAGACAAGACCTGAATCCTTAACGGCAGGGCTGGAGGTCTCTGACAGTAAGGCACCGGTTATCTCTCGGTAATCTTTCACCGGTGTGAGGCAGAGATGCGAGCAGAGGATAACAGGGGCCTGCCTGGGCCCGTCTTGCCTTCAGGTGGGAGATTAAGCACCTTGCTGCCCACACAGAGTGGAGCTGCCACACACCGCTGGCACTCCATGTCTGTTTGATGTGAGCGTGTGATGAAGGGCTCAGGTCTTGGCCGAGACATAGTAGTTTGGTGGTGATCTAAGAGCTGCCCTGTTTAACTGCAGAGAGGGGCTGCTGGGCAAAAAGGCAGCAGGTCCTGCCCTGCTAAAAGGCTGAGGAACTGTGATGTGGGACCTCAGGCCTGGGAGGTGTTTGGTGGAGAGAACTTAGAGGCCACTGGCACGAGTGGGGATCTCTGGGGAGGGGCTGGGGACAGGGGGATGTCCCCAGGCCCCCACCCGGGGGTGGCATCCTGATCGCTGGTGCATCCCTGCCCGCTGCCGGTGACACGGCTCAAAGGTGAGACAGCCTGTGTGACATGCCAGGGCACGGTGACTGTGTGGCGCTGCCTCGGCTCTCACCCTGCCAGCATCTCATACAAAATCCAGAGAGGCTCTCCAGACCTGGGGGAACTGCAGTGAGCAGCGGGAAAGCTGCAAGCGTGGCTCCTGGCCCTGCAGGCTGTGGCAGAGCCCACCCAGGGCTGCCAGCTTTGGAGCAGTGAATCCACCTTCAAGGGGGAAAGGGAAATGACGTGAGTGTGTCCTTCCTCTTTGGCCTGTGTCCATGCCAGGAAGGACCAGTTTTATCTAGTAGCCCTCGAGCTGCAAGGGTCATATCACTGTCACTTTCTTCTGCCCCATGCTGTCACCCGAAAAGAGCCTTTGCTAGATCATGGTCCCCTGTGTGTCTTGGAGGCACGCCTGGGGTGTATTTGGGATGGGGACAGAGGTGCTGGTTTTGCAGGGCAAGTACCAGAAATTGAGTTGCCATCCACAGGGTGTGGGGTTGGGGTCTGTGTGCTTCTGACAGCAGTGACAGCTCTTGTTCTGCCTGCTCCAGCCTGGACAGGACATGCCTGCTCCTGGCCTCATCCCTGACCTGCTCTGGCAGTGTCTCCAGCAGAGCCAGGCCAGGAAACAGCCTGCTGCCACGAGGGTTTGCAAACATGAGCAGAGCTCAAAGGACTGAGTTTCCTGTCCCTGTTCCTGTCTGAGCTGTGTCGGGGAGCATGTGAGCTGCACTTTCCCACCAGCCATGCTGGCTGTCCTAGAGCCGGGCGTGCAGGAGAGGTGGTGCTGGGGGCCTGGGAGACCTGGGTTATGGGGATGGAGGGACCTTTGGGGTATGGAGGAATTTGGAGCTGGGCTTTGCCAGGCTGGAGGTGAGGGGTTGAGCCAGTCTTGCCTGGCATTGCCCTGGTGCCTGCCAAACATCTGTACAGGGTCTCCTGCCGTGACTCCACTCCCACATCCGTGAAGTGAATTTATCCTGCATCTCATGCTGCTGGGGTGTGGCTGTGCCCCTGGCTGGTGTGCAGGATGTGGCTCCCCTGGTGGGAATAGCTGCGCTCTCGGCTGGCACTAAGCAGTTCCATGCCGGTGGCTTAATTGGAGGCCATCTCCAAGGTCCAATAAAGCTACATCTGTGGGATCTCTGGGCTGCTGGGTTACGTTCTTGCTGCCAGGAGGAGTGATGACTCGGGGACCTCATCCAGGAAACTGGGGGATGCTAATGCATCCCCCGCCCATGGATTTGTTATCTCCAAGTCCAGTGTGTGTGGGTTGATGACAGTGGTTTCTCTCTCTCTGCAGGCCACGATGCTGCGTCTGGCTGCTTTTGCAGCACTGCTGCTGTTCTTCAGGGTCAGTCTGGAGCTGTCCTGGGCCCAGGCCATCCCTGCTCTCTTCATCTTCTACCTGGGATCCGGTGGATGGGACTTCTTCCTCATATTTATCAAGACAATACGAAGGGATGTCACGTAGGTGTCCTAGCTGGGATGGCCCAACCATCCACCCTCCCCCTGGTCCACTGCTCTGCACTGGTGTGTGTGAGTGCAGCGCTCAGTTCCTTGCACAGCCCTGGGTTTCTACTGGCACCTGTCCCAGCTGGAAAGAGATCTCCCTCTGCCGCGCCCAGGCGGCTCCAAACTCTTGGTCAAAGTTTTCACAGGAAAGATAGATTTCAGCTGAGGTCTGAAGTCTAGTGACTGTCCTTGTACCTTGCCCTGTCCCTAAAGCTGCTGGCGTGGCACCAGGTGCCTGTGCAGGGTCAGTTATGAGTTCGTACCAGGCTGTGCTAGCTCCTGGCAAGGATTTGTGGGGAGGGAGCAGTGGCACCTCTTGGAGAGCGCCTGAGGCTCAAAGATGCCCCTTTGGTCAGGGGACATCCCTGTCTGCAGCCTTCCAAAACACATCTCTCCCTGACCTCCATCAGTTCCTGGCTATAAGCATCTCTGCAAAGCACCTCTGCCTATGTCCACACAGCTCAGGAGAGCACCCAGAGCTGCTGCTGACCTAAGTAGGGCCTGGAGCAGTGCTGGGCTATTGCAGCTCTTGTGCTGGCTTTGCTGGAGGAAGTGCTTTTGCAGGGATCACTGAGCGGCTGCCCTCTTACTCCCCTTCCTTTGGCAGCACGGGGCTGGTCCTGTTGCGGGTGAAGTGGCAGGTATGGAGGCACGTGAGGGAGAAGAACACAATCGCCAAGATCTTCCAGAAGACTGCGAGCAAGTATCCAGAGAAGACAGCGCTGATCTTCCAAGGCACGGGCGAGAGCTGGACCTTCAGGCAGCTGGATGAGTACTCCAACCGGGTGGCCAATTTTTTCCATGGCCAAGGCTTCCGCTCTGGTGATGTGGTGGCTCTTTTCATGGAGTCCCGCAATCAGTACGTGGGGCTGTGGCTCGGCTTGGCGAAGATTGGGGTGGAGACTGCCCTTGTGAATTCCCACCTGCGCATGGAGGCCTTGCTGCACTGCATCACCATCTCCAGCTCCAAGGCTGTGATTTTTGGGGTGGAGATGATGGAAGGTGAGGGGCAGGCAGATGCATCAGGGGTGCTCTGGACTTGGGGGAGGGTGGGGTGTGTCTATGGATTTAGTGCTCTTTTCCTGCCCACCACAGAGCATGGATCTGGAAGAGAATGGACAGTTGAATTCTCTAGGAATTGGATCTGGGTTTTTTTCTTTTGTTGATCTCTCTGGCCACTGGTCAGGATCTGGAGTTCAGTGCTGTCTGGCTCCCAGGCAGGCCAGCCTGGGTGTGAGGATCCTTCCTTGTGCCTCTTGGGTCCATCCTCTGCGTGGAGCCCTGGGCTGGGCTGGGCCTGCCCCGCTGCATGGGATGAGCCACCCCTTGCTCTCCGTGGCTGGTAGCCACATCCCTGCAGCACCTCAGCTCCAGCTTCTCATGTGTTTCAGCCCACGCCTCTGAGGTTGATGGTGTCAACAGACCTCTTGGCACCAACGAGGTTTTGGCTGGGGAGAGGTGGAGAACAGGATCTTCTGGTCCCTGAAGAGGCCTGGGCTGTGGCCCCAGTGCCTGTTAATCGTGGGAATGACATCTGCTTGGGATGGTTGTCGGCCCTTTGGGGACTCTGATGAGCACAGCGAGAGTACTGCTACCTGGGCAGTGTCTTCCTCAGAGGGCAGGGGGTCTCTGTGCTGTAACCACCCTGGGGTCTTTCTCCATCTCCCCTCTTTACTTTCTCAGCAATGCAGGAAGTGCAGCCCTCCCTGGAGAAATCTATCCATCTCTTCTGGTCCGGGGAAGGAAGCCCCGAGTCTGTGCTTCCTGGTGCGAAACACCTGGACCCTCTCCTGCAGCTGTCCCCGCGGCATCAACCAGCCCCCCCTGATAAGGGATTTCTTGGTACGTGGTCAGCTCTTGGGGGCCAAACTCGTGGTGGTGTTTCTGTAGATCAGCCGGTTACAACACTGGCAAGAATGTCTGCTCAGGATGCCGATGGCAGACATCTGCAGCAGGGCCTGGGGTGTTTGGGACGGGTGTTAGTCCGGTGTCTGAAGCCTGGCCCTGTGTGGAGCAGTATCCTGTTGTGCCCTCCATGTGTCCAACAGATGTGATCTAACCAGGGTAAAGCCAGCATGTTCTTTGTGCTGTCACACAACAAAGTTTTGGCTCAACTGGAACGAGCAGAGTGTATAAATTTGACTTTTCCCCCTCTCCCAGTTCAGCCAGCGCCTGGATTGGGTATGTGACTTTGTATCTTCATTGCTCTCCAGATAAACTCTTCTACATCTACACTTCTGGCACGACTGGGCTGCCCAAGGCTGCCATTGTGGTGAACTGCCGGTAAGGCCATGGGTAAAGGCTCAGGGGAGGACGGAGCTGAGCTCTGCCCTGTCCTAGCACAGTACCTCTGTCCCTGCTGCTGACATGTTCCTTTACCCTCCTGCCCCAGGTACTTCCGCATGTCCAGCTTAGTTTTTTACGGTTTTCGCATGAGGCCAGATGATGTGATGTACGACTGTCTCCCGCTCTACCACGCTGCAGGTAACATGTGCCACACGGAGCCCTGTGTGCTGGGACTGTCTCTTCCTCTCAGCCAAGCCCAGGGCTCAGGCTGGAGGCTGGTGCGGCAGCAGTCTCCATGTCAAGGAGGAGCTGACTGCTGCTGACAGTGTCTGACTGAGGCTTTCCGCTTTTTCCCTGGGAGCCAAAAATCAATCTGGCTGACCTTTTGAGTGGGGAGTGTGGGGGGGGCGGGTTATCCCAGGTCCTAGCCTGGCTTTGTAATAGCTGCACCTTATTGCTGCTCCACGTGGAAGTCGGGGGGAAGGGGAAGCAGTGCCCACCTGGCTGGCTGGGACATGCTGGGATGTCTGGGTGCAAAGCCCTGCCCCAGATGTCGCTGCCACGCATCTTCTCCCCAGTGCCTGTGGTACTGGGGGCTTTGGCTAGGTGAACACCCATCTGCGGTGAGCCAGTGTGTGGCTTCCACCTTGTCCTGCCAGGCTTCTCCCTGAGTGGGGTGGGCTGGGCTGGAGGTGTCTGGGGACTGAGGGCTCCCCTGGCTGCTTCTCTGCAGGGAACATCGTGGGGGTTGGGCAGTGCCTGCTGCAGGGCATGACGATTGTCATCCGCAAGAAGTTCTCAGCCTCGCACTTTTGGGAGGACTGCGTGAAGTACAACTGCACGGTGAGGCAAGGGGCCAGCTGGGACTGGGGAGTGGAGCCTGGGGATCTGTGCTGTGCTGGGGAGGAGACCCCAGCTGCTGGAAGAGGGGAAGGCCTGGACCGGTTCTGCCTGTTCATCCCAAACTGCCTTCCAAGGTGGTGGGGCTGGGTCCATCCCACCTGGGGTGGTAACTCCACGTGTCCAAACCCTTCCTGTGCTCCAGCATGAGCCAGGAGGTCTCGGATAGGTTTCACAGACTGGAGGAGTGGGTTAACTGGGGAGGGGTAAGAGCTGGTAGGACTCCGGGGTTTTACCACAGACCCTTTAGGGGACTGTGGGTGTGTTGTGCCATTCCTACCTTCCATGAAGAAACCCCAAACACCCCAAGGCCTGGCAGAGAGATCCCAGTGAGTCTTTCCTCTCTGTCCCTCCCAGATTGTGCAGTACATCGGGGAGATCTGCCGCTACCTGCTGAACCAGCCATACCAGGAGGTGGAGCGGCAGCACCGGGTGCGCATGGCGCTGGGCAATGGGCTGCGTGCCTCCATCTGGCGGGAGTTCATGGCCCGCTTTGGCATCGCCCAGGTGGCCGAGTTCTACGGAGCTACCGAGTGCAACTGCAGCCTGGGAAACTTCGACAACAACGTAAGGCCCCACCACCCTCCCTATGTCCCAGAGGGTGCCTACTGGCCTGTGCAGGGTTGGAAACCCAGACAGGCTGTTTGTTCCTGCTTTCTTGCTCCAAGAAGCTTGGCATGGGTTGCCATCCACCTGGAGGGGTTTTGGCTGCTGTTGTGTGATGCCAGCTCTCTGGTATCCTGGATGTGCATGGGCAGTGGGCTTGGGGCGGGAGAGATGTCCCTGCTACCCCAGGCTCTAAGGCATTTTTGTCCTAGGTTGGGTCATGCGGCTTCAACAGCAGGATCCTACCAGGTGTGTACCCCATCGGCTTGGTGCGGGTGGATGAAGACACCATGGAGCTGATCCGGGGGCCAGATGGTGTCTGTATCCGCTGCAAACCAGGTGAGGGCAACCAGAGGGATAAGTCTCCTCAGCCCTGTGCAAGTCCTGGCTGATACTTCAAGATAATTTACCTAGGTTTGAGTCCCTGTTCACTTAAACCCCACTAGACACCCTTTTTGCTTGGGTGCAAATGGTTGCTTCTCTCCTTTATCCTCTCTTTTCTCCCTGCAGGGGAGCCAGGGCAGCTGGTGGGCCGCATTGTCAAGAGCAACCCTTTGCAGCACTTTGACGGCTACCTGAATCAGTCAGCCACCAACAAGAAAATTGCCAGGGATGTGTTTACAAAAGGGGACGCTGCCTATCTCACAGGTGAGGCAAGCCAGGCCCTTTTGTCTGATGAGAGTGGTGGCTGGGTGGGCATGGGGGCTGTCCCAGGCTAGAGGCGCTGCCCTGAGATGCTCCAGGGTTGTTCCTAGTGGCTCTGACACCTATTTTTTTGCCTATTCCTCACTTTCCTATAGGGGATGTCCTAGTGATGGACAAATATGGCTACATGTACTTCCGGGACCGCACTGGGGACACGTTCCGCTGGAAGGGGGAGAATGTCTCCACCACAGAGGTGGAGGGGACACTGAGCCGCATCCTCAACCTGACGGACGTGGTGGTTTACGGGGTGGAGATCCCAGGTAGCTGAGAGGGAAGCGGATGATCAGGGGAGGCAGGCGGGTCTCTGTCACTCGAATGTGAGCATGTCCCGCACATCCAGATTGACATGTCCTTTTGCAAGAGGCTGGACCGAGGCTCCCAGTGGGCAAGCTGGGAAGAGGCCACCAGGGATGTGCCTAGCGGGAGCTAGAGGGTTCCCTCCCTCCCTCAAGCTTTGGCCTGATTCTGGCTGGTTTGGAAGGACCCTGTGTCCTTTCTGGACAGGCTGCAAGTGCCTCCTCTGGGAGGAGGTGACCGTGACCGCAGGGTGTCGCTGGTAGCCTTAGCTGCAGGGTGGTGACACAGCCGGTGTCACAGCTGGATGCACCAGTGCGTCAGTACAAAGCGGGATCTGTGCCAGAGGCTTTGCTGGTATGGGGCAGAGGGAGATGATGCTACAGGGACAGTGTGTCTAATTGCTGCGCCTTCTTCTCTGCCTCTTAGGGATTGAAGGGAAGGCAGGAATGGCAGCCATCGCCGACCCGGAAAACTCCTGTGACCTGGAAGGCTTTGCCAGCGAGCTAAAAAAAGCCCTGCCATTGTACGCACGGCCCGTCTTCCTGCGGTTCCTGCACGAAGTCTCCAAGACAAGTGAGCTGCGGCATGCATGCTTGCACTGGGCATGGAGCTGCGGGGGGAAACCTGGTTACAGAGGCTGATCTGCAGTGGGGTCAGGATGGAGCCCCTCTGCCCCATAGATCCCCTAGCGAGTTCCTCTGGTGGTTTGGAGGGTGGGTCTGGGGCAGCACGGGGGTGGTGAGGATGGGAGTGTGTGCAGCTGGTGACCCCTCATTCCTGCTCCTCTCCCCACTCCAGGCACTTACAAGTTCCAGAAGATGGAGCTGCGGAAGCAGGGCTTTGACCCCACACTGGTGAAGGACAGGTTGTACTTCCTGGACTCCAGGCAAGGCCGCTACCTGCTGCTGGACCAGGCAGCGTTCGGCAGGATCCAGTCAGGAGAGCAGAAGCTGTAACTGGTGGGGCTCAAGCAAGGCACCTCCCTGAATCCTGCTGGGCAGAGGTGGGGGAAGGCAGGCGCCGGGGAAGAAAAGGTTCAAGGAGCGATATAAAGGCACGCTAGAGATTTTATTTGACAAGTTTTACAGATAATGGTTTGGGGGGAACGCAGGGGGGACCAAGGGGAGGGGGATGGTTACATACCAAAGCATAGACTCATTATGGCTTTATTTTCTACTTGGTACAGTGGTGGTGGTCCCGTGCCATGGGAGGGGCAGGGCCCTGGCCAGTTGAGGAGGGGTGGGGTGCCTCTGCCATTCCACTTTGCTTTTCCTGTCTTTCCCTCCGTTTTCCTGCCTGCAGCAACCCTTCCTTGTGAAGGCCGTGAAGGGACCAGTGCTGGGCTCTTTCCCCACTCCTCCACCAAGCAGCCAGCTCCTCCTTGGCACGGGGCTTCCACTGGCAGAGGGAAGCTGGGTGCCAGGCGCAACCCCTGCCCCCTGCGTGGCCCCGCTGGTGTGTTTCTGCTGTGAATCAGGGGAGCAGGGTAGTGCTGGGCTCAGGAGAGGGACAGGGATGTTTCTGCCATGCCTTGCTCTCTCCTGGGGATGACATTTCTATTTTTCACAATCACACGCACATTATATTATATTATATATATATATTATACACGCTGACNTACACGCTGACTTTTTTTTTTTTCAATCTTAATTTATTGTCTGTACTTTTGAATGTGTCCCGGGTTTGTGCAGTAGGTGGAGGAGCAGCCCAGACCTGTCCTCTCTTGGAGAGCCCTTTTCTCTCGCAGGGAGACGGGACACTCATCTGGGACTGATTCTCCTCTTCCAGCGTGGGTGCAGCCGTATATGTCCTTGTGGCCTTGCTCTGTGGTGAAGGACACGAGCGAACCCCGTTATCTTGTGGACACTTCTCTGGGTCTCTTCCATCTTTTGTGGATGCAGCCTTGTTTCGTGCGCCTTCTTCCTTGCAGAAATCAGTTGGGAGAGTGGGAATGAAGGGCCTGGTTTGCCTTTGCTTAGATGTACTCAGCATCACGGAGCAGCTCTCGGGGCTTTCCTGCTGCGATGTCTGTGCCCTGAATGCAGGAGGCAACTTGCTTAGGGGAGAGAAGGTCCTCCAGAGAGTGGTCTCTGTGAAAGCCTGACTTTTGCATCCCTTCCTGCAAGAGCCCTCCCTGGTTCTGCCGCAGGAGATGGGCCCCGAACTGAAGTGTCCACGTTAAACACCTGACTTGCGCTATGTGAATTCCCTGCGTTTTGTCTGATGTGAAACAGCCTTAGCAGCGATGTCCAATTCCAGTTCTCAGAGACCATGCAGAAATGTCTGTTCCAGAAAAAACTGTGGGTTGGGGTTTATTCTTTTTTTTTTTTTTTTTAATGATTTGTTTTTATGCTTTCAGCAGGGTTACTCCTTACAATGACATCGGTCTTTTGTGAGGGCAGGGTATGTCTGCTCTTCTAGCTGTGCTTCCACACCAACGTACCTGCCTGCCCCAGTCTGTCCTTTCCTCACGATTAAATGCGAGTATGGGCTACGCTGGAGTTTCCTACCTCTTCCTTGCGCACTCCTGCTCTGTGTGGGGAGGCGGGGGACTGTGCCGCTTTGGGAACTGGGAACTGCCAGTTTGGAGCCTGACCTCCCTGTGCTGACTTTAGCTCCTCTCGGAGCAGGGGGAAAGCAGCCCCTTCCTGCTGGGTTTGATGACTCTGTGAAAACAACCTGTTGACGAGACCCTCCACCAACTCCCCACTCCCCCTTTCTCCTGGTCCTGTTCTCAGTGTTGCCATCCCACTTTGTCCTGTTTACCCAGTTCTCCCTCTTCACCCTGGCACATCTCACTCCTCTGCCTCTCTCCTGTTCCCTCTTTCCTCTTCCTGCTGCTTCTCTCCATGTCTGGCCACGCTTAACCTCCCAGCGCATTTCTGTCCTTGAAGACAAGTTTTTTGGTACCCGTTCCCCTTCCCTCACTGCCAGATCCATCTTTTAGACCCTCTGCATCCAACCCTAGGGCCAGGAGAAACCACCTCCTTCATGGTACACAGGTACCAGAGAGAAATGTCTTGCACGAGCCTGGGTGACATGTATTGCCTGGCGAGCACCATGGGAAAAGCGCTGGAAATTTGCATCCATTCTATACCAGATGCACCTTCAGGCATGCTCAAACTGATGGTTTCTCCAGCATCTCAAATGAAAATTAAAGCTTTTAGCTTATTCAATCCCCTGGACACGGTGACTCTGGGCAAGGCCCACCTCGGAGCTGCATCTGGCCTCTGCAGCCAGCTCCAGGTGGGGATGGGGACAGGGGGAGCGGGGGGTGGCAGAGCAGCATGGTCTGACGCTGCTCCTGGGACAGCCTTTGTCCCAAAGCGGCCCCTCAGCTCGGTGGAAAACAGGCCCACACAGCCTCACAGTGCCCATGGGACTCAGCCTTCAAACAAGGTGGCTTTGCGTGCAGGGGGGTCATATTTAGGGGTCTGGGGGTGTCCCCCGGCCTCGGGGGGATGGTGCAGGGTGTGCAGCGATGGCTGCCTCCTCTGCGGATGCTCCAGTCCCACTTTTGGACGCTGTTCCTCTCGCAGCTGCCGGTGGAGGGCGGGCTGGGCTCGGCAAACGTCTCACCTCGGGGGGGACCTCTTGAGGGGCTCCCCTGGGGTCTCACAGCCCCCCCCGGGGGGGTCAGAGCCCTGGGAAGCCATGGAGGGGACACAGGGCGCTGGGAGCAGGGCGGTCACCCATGCAGGTGAGACCCTGGCTGAGGCGGAGAGGAACTTTTGGGTTCTGAACGACCCGGCCTCACCCAGCCCCTCTGCTAAAGGGAACGGGGAAAGCTCGGCCTCCCCGGAGTCCTTGTCTGGAGAGGGATGGTTTGAAGTGATACAGGAGGAGATGGGAGCGCTGCTTTCCCTTCTGGAAGAGGTGGCCGTGCTGCCCCGCACACGGGAGGGAGAGGGGCCGGGGGGCAAGGCTCGGCACTGTGTTTCTGCATGTCTGAGAGCAGGTTAGGCTAAAAAAGCCAAGCAAATTCTGCATTCGGGGCACTGCCTGTTAAATGCAGCTGCAAATAGCTTTAGAAGCTTATGGAAGTATGGCTGCTATTTATTTACATGTAAGCACATCCAGAGATGGGCCGGTATTGTTGGGTTTTGGAGATAAATAAGGATTATAGGCACAGCCAAGGTCTGTGCAAGGAGCAGGATTTAGCCCTTGCTGGTGCTGACACAACCGAAGGGCCAGAGCATAGCATGGAGCTCATCCCGAGCCCTGCATTCCTGGACAGTTGTGAAGGGCTGGAAGGTTGTAGGTGCAGGGTGTGGGCAGGAGGAGCAGAATGGAGCCCCCCTGAGGTGAGAGCTCCTGTCCTGGGGGGACAGGGGGTGCTGAGTGACTGAGAAACAGCCCAGCAAAGCGCACGGGGGGCTCTGATACTTCGATAGAGGAGACCTGCGGAGCTCAGCGGTACCAACGGAGTGCAGTGCTGTGCCGGAGGGCTGGGGGTGCACGTACCATGTACATATGTCTCCATGCCAGATTTCCCAGGGAGCGGGGAACCCCAGGAAGGTGTGTTCATAGCTGTGAGTTATGGTGTAAGGAGCCGTCCTGCCTGGCGATGTTGATGGCACGGCAGCGTTGGGGGAGTTAAAAGTAGCGTCTCTGGTGGCTGGGGACAATTCACCTTTTTCGCCTTGTTTGTCCTTACTGAGGAGGGTTGTGTCACACTTGGCAGTGCTTCGAGACTCCCTGCAAAACCCTGATACACCAATTAGAGTTTTTCCGCTTTGGGTTGAAATCCTGGGGCCTTTTTAAGGTCCCGGCTCCTCTGGAAAAATGAATCCTAGGTACAAGCATCCCTGAAGCTCTCAGCCCAGGAATACAGGAATATGCAAGTGCGGTACTGAGCCCAGATCAATGCTGGGACAAAACACTACTAGCAGAGAGGTGTTCGGAAAGAAGCAGCTAGTGCTTAAAATCAGTCTGATTTTTTTTTTTTTTGTTTCTTTTTATTTGTGCAATTTTAAGGAAGAAGCTAACTGAATCCTCTTTCTATGATTAGAGACACCTTGTGAGGCTTATCTCTCTCCTTTGATCAATAAGCTAAAGTCTGGCTCAACAGCTGCATATAGATAAAAGTACTATATATAAAGTATGAGGTATTATTATTTTTAATTAAAATACTTAAAAAGCTGTTTGCATGAGGTTAAGAAAACATCAAAATCCTTTCCTGGGTTATTATTAGCCTATTAATTTAAGCAGAGCCAAAGAGCTTTACAAACCAAATGTACTTTTCACCATGGAGATGACTGCTTCTCCCAGACCCCGCATCCTGGACAGTGACAATAATATTAAGAAAAATAATGCTGCAACTTCTTCTCTGATCAGCATCTCTTTCCAGCTCTGGGTCCAGCTCAGCCAGGCCATGCTTGGTGTGCAGAACTGGAGAGTATTTTAGCCTAAATGCAGGTAGGGGCTTTGCAAGCCGCTCAAGACTTTTCTGGGTGAAATTAATTTCTGCTGCTGAGAAAGTCTGACAATGTTTAATGCCGCATCTCTCCAGCCTCCTCCTGCCACTCTTGGTGTGCTGGAGTCTTCCCAAACAATGACAGCCACCCGCTCCTCCGCACGCTGGCAAGCAAGCTTTGCCTTTAAGCAGCGACAGGGAAATATTCTGGACTACAGAAGGGGCTATCCTTTGGTGCGCTCTTTAGAAATGGAAATACTTGATTCCCCTGAATGGTTCCAGCGTAACCAGGAGCGGGGCGAGGGACAGGGACAGCGTCTCCCCCTCTCCGGTTTGAAGGGGCTGCGTTGCAGGGGATTCCACCAAAATGATGGTGTGCGGAAAGCGCCTGCGTCTCGTCATCCTGCGTGCGGCAGGGAAGGGCCGGCAGCTTTCCTCCTTAAAGCAGAAAGGCTTCTCTAGGGAAGCAAATGTTTTTAGGGATGTTTGCTGCTTAGCTCCGGAACAGCAGGGGATGGCTGGGCTGTGTGGCTGGGTGAGGCTCGGGGAGCAGGGGATGGGTCCTGCTCTGTTCTTTTCAAGCCTGGCCCGTTTCAGTGGCAAATCCCACCTTCCAAAATAACCTGGGGTATGAGCCTCTTTTCCCCTGGTTAATTAAAAATCCTGCCCATAGGCACAAATGAT
This sequence comes from Dromas ardeola, assembly GCA_013398915.1. NCBI lineage: Eukaryota > Metazoa > Chordata > Aves > Charadriiformes > Dromadidae > Dromas > Dromas ardeola. The sequence continues at coordinate 32,871 of VYZM01018831.1, read as the reverse complement.
GCCAGGCCAGGCTCTGGGAGAGCTTTGGGCGGTTGGGGCTGTGCAACCCCAGGAATCGCAGGCGATGGTGACTCTGTCTGAGGCGGGGATATCCCCCTGCTCGGGAGGGGGGTCATTGCCAGATCTCCCCAGATCCTAGGCTTGTGAAGTGGGATACGACCCCTGCTATGCCATGTCCCCCCTCTCGGTATGGCCCTGCCTTCCTCCAGGGTGCCGAGCAGGCCTCCCTAGGGACGCCAGCGTCTCGCCAGCCCGGGCAGGAGTCGGGGTCTGATCCTGCCCTGGAGGTGAAGGCTCCCACCACCGCACGGGGCCCTGCACACCCCAGCACTGTGCCAACGGGGCCAAGGAGGTGAGGGCGGCCAGAGCCTCCCTCCTCGCCTCCGGCCATCCAAGTGGCCTCCGTCTCGGCCGCAGGAAGAGGCTAACAGCAGCCGGCCAGCCACCTCCTCAGCTTTGAGTATCACTTTCAGCTATTCTGAAGGTTAAACGCCTGTTTAGAGCTCCCTATTGAAGGTAGAGCCGGGGGTGCAGCATTGTTCGGCCGCCCTCCTGCTTTGTCTGGCCGCTTTCAGGGATGCCCTGAATGGGAAGCGGCCTCCCCAGCCCAGCACCACGGCAGAAGGGCTCCTGGGGGAGAGCCGCTTCCTCCCGCCCTAATGACATTCAGGCCTCCATCGGTTCAGCTCCCGCTTTCTTTCTGCTGCAGTTTAACCCGGGCACAGAGGCCGGGCTCCATCTTACTGATCTCTGCTTGACACCCAATTACCACATGAATGGGAGCGAAAGGCTGCAAAAGGCTTTAACTCCCACTGACCCTCCTTCCCCTCTGCCTGCTTCCCCCTCTCCCCGTCCTACCCCCTCGCCTTTCTCCGACGGAGGGAGTTCAAAACTGAGACGGGGGAAATCAAACAAAGCCCCGAGTAAGGAAACCCATTGTCACCGCCTCCGCGATGGCTCCCCTTTCGCCAGCTATTGTTCCCCTTGAAGTTTGACTTGCTGTGTGGAAGGATGCGAGCAGCTGTTTGCGCATTCCCCTGATGTTTTATTGAAAAATAATTGAATCGTCAGTTCGGAGCTCTCTGATAAAATGTTTCCTCGTAGCGCTGGGCCCTGTCGTATTTATAAACTACGTTTCCCTGTAAAACACGATGACGACCTAAACCATTTCCTCCAGAATAAACCCTCGGCGGAGGGATGGAAGCATGTCCCTTCTGTGCTCAAGGGGAAAGAAGAATCGTGCAAACAGCAGGAAAAAAAAAAAAAGCCAGAACTGAGACAAAAGAAATTAAACCCTCTTTATTGCCAGGCTCAATTTCCAACCTGTTCTTTTGTTCGGCGCAGTTGACTTTGCGGGAGGGGAAAGGCAGGCGCAGACGGAGCACCCTGGTCGGCTGCCTCTTGCCCAGCATAACCAGGGTGAGCAGCACGGCTACCTGGGGACCCCGTCCCACACTGAGGACCGAGTGGGGGACCTGCCATGGAAAATTGGGTATAAAACGAGAAGTTTATCTTAACTAAAGCACAGTGACACATCCCTGGGTTTGAACAAGAAGATGGTGTTACAGCGAACTGAACCTGGGGTACACATTCAAGGCAGGAGCCTTGTCTTGATCTAGTTTTGCTTTATGTACCCATTTATCAAATACCGTCGATGTTCACAGCACTTTAGAAATAACAATGTCAGCATTACACTTTCTCGAGGAGATTACACTCTTGCTTTCCCCATCCCCAAGCATATGCTGGAGGATTTGTGATGCTCTGATTTCAGCACCCACCACGGAGACGGGACTTGCTCCTCTCCCAAGCACACGATGGCCATAAAAACGTCCCCCATATCTCATGTGCTTGCTGACTCCATTTCCAGGGCAATTGCTAACAGTAACCAGCTTTGAATGCTTGAGTGAGCCAAATTGGTATTTATGATTACTGATCTCTTTCTTTTTAAATTGTTTTTGCTTTTCTGGGGAAGTACTAACACTAAATCTGTAATATTTTGTTGTATTTCTATAACTAGGGAATCAAGATTCTTTTAGGAGCCACTTCTATTATTTGGCCTCATGAATGATTTCTGGAAGCAAGAAGAATAGCTCATATAAAACCATAACTGCAAACACTGATCTGGAGTCCAGATTACCAGATCCTCTGTATACAGAGTGCTTCAGTCATTTCTGAAGTGTATAGAAGTAAGATTTTTGTCTAAGGCTTCTTTCCTCAGCTGGTTTCCCATACAATCAATTCAACATCCTGGGCCGTATCTCTGAGATACTCAAAAGCTGGGGGATTTAGCGATATTTAAAATCCAGCTGGAATTTTTGGATGAAGACCACGGTCAACAGCTTCACATCTCTGCTCTCACGTAACCCCGGCAGCGACGGCAGCGTTCATCTGCGCTGGGGACCAGCCTTTCCTGGGGCCCAGCCCGGAGAATGATCTCCTCCGAGAACAAAAGGCCATTACAAACACCACCACCTTCTGCTCTCGGGGTTAGGCATACTCTGACCCCCGTTAGCATAAACGAAGAGCAATCTGTCTGCGTGAATTTATGCCCCTTACACATAATGCACCTTGTATATGTGTATATATTACATTTCTATGTGCATGTGCGCACGCATACATGTCTTTTTTAAATCCAAACCCTCCACCAAGTGGAGGGAGGGTTAAGGGGCTGCAGTTTTTCCAGCAGTGCTGCCCAGTTGCAGCCCCATGTTGTGGGGGAGAGAAGCCTGTGCCGTTGCACAGCCCAGCTGTCACCGCCATGGCTGCATCCCGCCCGCGCACACGCTTCTCCCTCTGGGGACAGGAGGAGAAAACAAACAGGCGGCAGATGTGATCCGCGTTGTTTAACGCGGTGCTGGAAGGTGCCCGGTGCCGCAGGGATGCACTCGCTGGGACAGGCTGCCCCGAGCAGAAGGGGATGCTCAACCGCCGCCTTCTCTGACACACAGAAGCACATCTTCCATGGTGGCGACAGGAGCAGTCGTTAGTCTCACCCAGCCTCGCCATTTCTGCATCCTCACTAAAAATTCAAATTAACTGCGAGGCAGCAGGTTGGCTTGGCTGCTGGGAAACCCCTGCTGCAGCTCCTTGCCTTTGCTGAGCTGAAGCATTCTCAACATGTGAAAGAGGGCTCTGTGCACAGCAAGATGCCAACTTAATGCAGAAATAGGTATTTTAAAATAACGTCACCCAGTGTAAGTGCCTAGCGCACACCTCCGGAGGCACGGGCCCCCACTCCAGCAGCCCTGAGGAAAGCGTGCGCCCGGCTGCTGGGCCCCAGAGCTAAGGCCCACCCGTTCGGCCCGCAGCCCGGCGGACGGGCCCCGGGGAGCGGCGGGGCCCTGACCTGCCGCGGCCGCCGGGCCCTAGGCCGCTTCCCC